>CAWUFW010019718.1:0-175855 GCA_963921515.1 Calotriton arnoldi | reverse complement strand
GGTGTTCGGGCAGTGTAGGGGGTCGTGCTGGGGCTGGTGTTTCAGGGTTTAGGGCAGTGCAGTGGTGTTCGGGCAGTGTAGGGGGTCGTGCTGGGGCTGGTGTTTCAGGGTTTTGGGCAGAGCAGTGGTGTTCGGGCAGTGTAGGGGGTCATGCTGGGGTGGTGTTTCAGGGTTTAGGGCAGTGCAGTGGTGTTCGGGCAGTGTAGGGGGTCGTGCTGGGGGTGGTGTTTCAGGGTTTAGGGCAGTGGTGTTCGGGCAGTGTAGGGGGTCTTGCTGTGGGTGATGTTTCAGGGTTTAGGGCAGTGCAGTGGTGTTCGGGCAGTGTAGGGGGTCGTGCTGGGGGTGGTGTTTCAGGGTTTAGGGCAGTGCAGTGGTGTTCGGGCAGTGTAGGGGGTCGTGCTGGGGCTGGTGTTTCAGGGTTTTGGGCAGAGCAGTGGTGTTCGGGCAGTGTAGGGGGTCATGCTGGGGGTGGTGTTTCAGGGTTTAGGGCAGTGCAGTGGTGTTCGGGCAGTGTAGGGGGTCATGCTGGGGGTGGTGTTTCAGGGTTTGAGAGTGCAGTGGTGTTCGGGCAGTGTAGGGGTCTTGCTGTGGGTGATGTTTCAGGGTTTAGGGCAGTGCAGTGGTGTTCGGGCAGTGTAGGGGGTCTTGCTGGGGGTAGTGTTTCAGGGTTTAGGGCAGTGCAGTGGTGTTCGGGCAGTGTAGGGGGTCGTGCTGGGGGTGGTGTTTCAGGGTTTAGGGCAGTGCAGTAGTGTTCGGGCAGTGTAGGGGATCGTGCAGGGGTGGTGTTTCAGGGTTTAGGGCAGTGCAGTGGTGTTCGGGCAGTGTAGGGGGTCGTGCTGGGGGTGGTGTTTCAGGGTTTAGGGCAGTGCAGTGGTGTTCGGGTAGTGTAGGGGGTCTTGCTGGGGCTGGTGTTTCAGGGTTTAGGGCAGTGCAGTGGTGTTCGGGCAGTGTAGGGGGTCTTGCTGGGGCTGGTGTTTCAGGGTTTAGGGCAGTGCAGTGGTGTTCGGGCAGTGTAGGGGGTCGTGCTGGGGCTGGTGTTTCAGGGTTTAGGGCAGTGCAGTGGTGTTCGGGCAGTGTAGGGGTCGTGCTGGGGCTGGTGTTTCAGGGTTTAGGGCAGAGCAGTGGTGTTCGGGCAGTGTAGGGGGTCATGCTGTGGGTGATGTTTCAGGGTTTAGGGCAGTGCAGTGGTGTTCGGGCAGTGTAGGGGGTCGTGCTGGGGGTGGTGTTTCAGGTTTTGGGGCAGTGCAGTGGTGTTCGAGCAGTAAAGGGGGTCGTGCTGGGGGTGGTTTTTCAGGGTTTAGGGCAGTGCAGTGGTGTTCAGGCAGTGTAGGGGTCGGTGCAGGGGGTGGTGTTTCAGGGTTTAGGGCAGTGCAGTGGTGTTCGGGCAGTGTAGGGGGTGGTGCAGGGGGTGGTGTTTCAGGGTTTAGGGCAGTGCAGTGGTGTTCGGGCAGTGTAGGGGGTCATGCTGGGGCTGGTGTTTCAGGGTTTAGGGCAGTACAGTGGTGTTCGGGCAGTGTAGGGGGTCGTGCTGGGGCTGGTGTTTCAGGGTTTAGGGCAGTGCAGTGGTGTTCGGGCAGTGTAGGGGGTCGTGCTGGGGCTGGTGTTTCAGGGTTTAGGGCAGTGCAGTGGTGTTTGGGCAGTGTAGGGGGTCGTGCAGGGTGTGGTGATTCAGGGTTTAGGGCAGTGCAGTGGTGTTTGGGCAGTGTAGGGGGTCGTGCTGGGGGTGGTGTTTCAGTGTTTAGGGCAGTGCAGTGGTGTTCGGGCAGTGTAGGGTGTCGTGCTGAGGGGTGGTGTTTCAGGGTTTAGGGCAGTGCAGTGGTGTTCGGGCAGTGTAGGGGGTCGTGCAGGGGGTGGTGTTTCAGGGTTTAGGGCAGTGCAGTGGTGTTCGGGCAGTGTAGGGGTCGTGCTGGAGCTGGTGTTTCAGGGTTTTGGGCAGAGCAGTGGTGTTTGGGCAGTGTAGGGGGTCGTGCTGGGGGTGGTGTTTCAGGGTTTAGGGCAGTGCAGTGGTGTTCGGGCAGTGTAGGGGGTCTTGCTGGGGGTGGTGTTTCAGGGTTTAGGAGTGCAGTGGTGTTCGGGCAGTGTAGGGGTCTTGCTGGGGGTGATGTTTCAGGGTTTAGGGCAGTGCAGTGGTGTTCGGGCAGTGTAGGGGGTCGTGCTGGGGGTGGTGTTTCAGGGTTTAGGGCAGTGCAGTGGTGTTCGGGCAGTGTAGGGGTCGTGCAGGGGTGGTGTTTCAGGGTTTAGGGCAGTGCAATGGTGTTTGGGCAGTGTAGGGGGTCGTGCTGGAGGTGGTGTTACAGGGTTTAGGGCAGTGCAGTGGTGTTCGGGCAGTGTAGGGTGTTGTGCTGAGGGTGGTGTTTCAGGGTTTAGGGCAGTGCAGTGGTGTTCGGGCAGTGTAGGGGGTCGTGCAGGGGTGGTGTTTCAGGGTTTAGGGCAGTGCAGTGGTGTTTGGGCAGTGTAGGGGTCGTGCAGGATGTGGTGTTTCAGGGTTTAGGGCAGTGCAGTGGTGTTCGGCCAGTGTAGGTGGTCTTGCTGGGGGTGGTGTTTCAGGGTTTAGTGCAGTGGTGTTCGGGCAGTGTAGGGGGTCTTGCTGGGGGTGGTGTTTCAGGGTTTAGGGCAGTGCAGTGGTGTTCGGGCAGTGTAGGGGGTCTTGCTGGGGCTGGTGTTTCAGGGTTTAGGGCAGTGCAGTGGTGTTCGGGCAGTGTAGGGGGTCGTGCTGGGGCTGGTGTTTGCGGGTTTAGGGAAGTGCAGTGGTGTTCGGGCAGTGTAGGGGGTCGTGCTGGGGCTTGTGTTTCAGGGTTTAGGGCAGTGCAGTGGTTTTCGGGCAGTGTAGGCGGTCGTGCTGGGGCTGGTGTTTCAGGGTTTAGGGCAGTGCAGTGGTGTTCGGGCAGTGTAGGGGGTCGTGCTGGGGGTGGTGTTTCAGGGTTTAGGGCAGTGCAGTGGTGTTCGGGCAGTGTAGGGGTCGTGCTGGGGCTGGTGTTTTAGGGTTTAGGGCAGTGCAGTGGTGTTCGGGCAGTGTAGGGGGTCGTGCTGGGGCTGGTGTTTCAGGGTTTTGGGCAGAGCAGTGGTGTTCGGGCAGTGTAGGGGGTCATGCTGGGGTGGTGTTTCAGGGTTTAGGGCAGTGCAGTGGTGTTCGGGCAGTGTAGGGGGTCGTGCTGGGGGTGGTGTTTCAGGGTTTAGGGCAGTGGTGTTCGGGCAGTGTAGGGGTCTTGCTGTGGGTGATGTTTCAGGGTTTAGGGCAGTGCAGTGGTGTTCGGGCAGTGTAGGGGGTCTTGCTGGGGGTAGTGTTTCAGGGTTTAGGGCAGTGCAGTGGTGTTCGTGCAGTGTAGGGGGTCGTGCTGGGGGTGGTGTTTCAGGGTTTAGGGCAGTGCAGTAGTGTTCGGGCAGTGTAGGGGGTCGTGCAGGGGGTGGTGTTTCAGGGTTTAGGGCAGTGCAGTGGTGTTCGGGCAGTGTAGGGGTCATGCTGGGGCTGGTGTTTCAGGGTTTAGGGCAGTGCAGTGGTGTTCGGGCAGTGTAGGGGGTCTTGCTGGGGGTGGTGTTTCAGTGTTTAGGGCAGTGGTGGTTGGGGCAGTGTACGGGGTCTTGCTGGGGGTGATGTTTCAGGAGTTTAGGGCAGTGCAGTGGTGTTTGGGCAGTGTAGGGGGTCTTGCTGGGGGTAGTGTTTCAGAGTTTAGGGCAGTGCAGTGGTGTTTGGGCAGTGTAGGGGGTCGTGCTGGGGGTGGTGTTTCAGGGTTTAGGGCAGTGCAGTGGTGTTCAGGCAGTGTAGGGGGTCGTGCTGAGGCTGGGGTTTCACGGTTTATGGCAGTGCAGTGGTGTTCGGGCAGTGTAGGGGTTCGTGCTGGGGCTGGTGTTTCAGGGTTTAGGGCAGTGCAGTGGTGTTCGGGCAGTGTAGGCGGTCGTGCTGGGGCTGGTGTTTCAGGGTTTAGGGTAGTGCAGTGGTGTTCGGGCAGTGTAGGGGGTCGTGCTGGGGCTGGTGTTTCAGGGTTTAGGGCAGTGCAGTGGTGTTCGGGCAGTGTAGGGGGTCGTGCTGGGGGTGGTGTTTCAGGGTTTAGGGCAGTGCAGTGGTGTTCGGGCAGTGTAGGGGGTCGTGCTGGGGGTGGTGTTTCAGGGTTTAGGGCAGTGGTGTTCGGGCAGTGTAGGGGGTCTTGCTGGGGGTGATGTTTCAGGGTTTAGGGCAGTGCAGTGGTGTTCGGGCAGTGTAGGGGTCTTGCTGGGGGTGGTGTTTCAGGGTTTAGGGCAGTGCAGTGGTGTTCGGGCAGTGTAGGGGGTCATGCATGGGGCTGGTGTTTCAGGGTTTAGGGCAGTGCAGTGGTGTTCGGGCAGTGTAGGGGGTCGTGCTGGGGGTAGTGTTTCAGGGTTTAGGGTAGTGCAGTGGTGCTTGTGTAGTGTAGGGGATCGTGCTGGGGGTAGTGTTTTAGGGTTTAGGGTAGTGCAGTGGTGTTTAGTGTAGTTTAGTGGGTCATGTTTTAGGGTAGTGCAGTGGTGTTTGGGCAGTGTAGGGGTCGTGCTGGGGGTAGTGTTTTAGGATTTAGGTTAGTGCAGTGGTGTTTGGGTAGTGTAGGGGGTCGTGCTGGGGCTGGTGTTTTAGGGTTTAGGGCAGTGCAGTGGTGTTTGGGCAGTGTAGGGGGTCGTGCAGGGGGTGGTGTTTCAGGGTTTAGGGCAGTGCAGTGGTGTTCGGCCAGTGTAGGTGGTCTTGCTGGGGGTGGTGTTTCAGGGTTTAGCAGTGCAGTGGTGTTGGGGCAGTGTAGCGGGTCGTGCTGGGGGTGGTGTTTCAGGGTTTAGGGCAGTGCAGTGGTGTTCGGACAGTGTAGGGGGTCGTGCAGGGGTGGTGTTTCAGGGTTTAGGGCAGTGCAGTTGTGTTTGGGCAGTGTAGGGGGTGGTGCTGGAGGTGGTGTTACAGGGTTTAGGGCAGTGCAGTGGTGTTCGGGCAGTGTAGGGTGTCGTGCTGAGGGTGGTGTTTCAGGGTTTAGGGCAGTGCAGTGGTGTTCGGGCAGTGTAGGGGGTCGTGCAGGGGGTGGTGTTTCAGGGTTTAGGGCAGTGCAGTGGTGTTTGGGCAGTGTAGGGGGTCGTGCAGGGGGTGGTGTTTCAGGGTTTAGGGCAGTGCAGTGGTGTTCGGCCAGTGTAGGTGGTCTTGCTGGAGTGGTGTTTCAGGGTTTAGGGCAGTGCAGTGGTGTTCGGGCAGTGTAGGGGGTCTTGCTGGGGGTGATGTTTCAGGGTTTAGGGCAGTGCAGTGGTGTTCGGGCAGTGTAGGGGGTCGTGCTGGGGGTGGTGTTTCAGGGTTTAGGGCAATGCAGTGGTGTTCTGGGCAGTGTAGGGGGTCGTGCAGGGGTTGGTGTTTCAGGGTTTAGGGCAGTGCAGTGGTGTTTGGGCAGTGTAGGGGGTCGTGCTGGGGGTGGTGTTTCAGGGTTTAGGGCAGTGCAGTGGTGTTCGGGCAGTGTAGGGTGTCGTGCTGAGGGGTGGTGTTTCAGGGTTTAGGGCAGTGCAGTGGTGTTCGGGCAGTGTAGGGGGTCATGCATGGGGTGGTGTTTCAGGGTTTAGGGCAGTGCAGTGGTGTTCGGGCAGTGTAGGGGGTCGTGCTGGGGCTGGTGTTTCAGGGTTTTGGGCAGAGCAGTGGTGTTTGGGTAGTGTAGGGGTCGTGCTGGGGGTGGTGTTTCAGGGTTTAGGGCAGTGCAGTGGTGTTCGGGCAGTGTAGGGGGTCTTGCTGGGGGTGGTGTTTCAGGGTTTAGGGCAGTGCAGTGGTGTTCGGGCAGTGTAGGGGGTCTTGCTGGGGTGATGTTTCAGGGTTTAGGGCAGTGCAGTGGTGTTCGGGCAGTGTAGGGGGTCGTGCTGGGGGTGGTGTTTCAGGGTTTAGGGCAGTGCAGTGGTGTTCCGGCAGTGTATGGGGTTGTGCAGGGGTGGTGTTTCAGGGTTTAGGGCAGTGCAGTGGTGTTTGGGCAGTGTAGGGGTCGTGCTGGAGGTGGTGTTACAGGGTTTAGGGCAGTGCAGTGGTGTTCGGGCAGTGTAGGGTGTCGTGCTGAGGGTGGTGTTTCAGGGTTTAGGGCAGTGCAGTGGTGTTCGGGCAGTGTAGGGGGTCGTGCAGGGGGTGGTGTTTCAGGGTTTAGGGCAGTGCAGTGGTGTTTGGGCAGTGTAGGGGGTCGTGCAGGATGTGGTGTTTCAGGGTTTAGGGCAGTGCAGTGGTGTTCGGCCAGTGTTGGGTGGTCTTGCTGGGGGTGGTGTTTCAGGGTTTAGGGCAGTGCAGTGGTGTTCGGGCAGTGTAGGGGGTCTTGCTGGGGGTGGTGTTTCAGGGTTTAGGGCAGTGCAGTGGTATTCGGGCAGTGTAGGGGGTCTTGCTGGGGCTGGTGTTTCAGGGTTTAGGGCAGTGCAGTGGTGTTCGGGCAGTGTAGGGGGTCGTGCTGGGGCTGGTGTTTCAGGGTTTAGGGCAGTGCAGTGGTGTTCGGGCAGTGTAGGGGGTCGTGCTGGGGCTGGTGTTTCAGGGTTTTGGGCAGAGCAGTGGTGTTCGGGCAGTGTAGGGGGTCATGCTGGGGGTGGTGTTTCAGGGTTTAGGGCAGTGCAGTGGTGTTCGGGCAGTGTAGGGGGTCGTGCTGGGGGTGGTGTTTCAGGGTTTAGGGCAGATGGTGTTCGGGCAGTGTAGGGGGTCTTGCTGTGGGTGATGTTTCAGGGTTTAGGGCAGTGCAGTGGTGTTCGGGCAGTGTAGGGGTCTTGCTGGGGGTAGTGTTTCAGGGTTTAGGGCAGTGCAGTGGTGTTCGGGCAGTGTAGGGGGTCGTGCTGGGGGTGGTGTTTCAGGGTTTAGGGCAGTGCAGTGGTGTTCGGGCAGTGTAGGGGGTCGTGCAGGGGTGGTGTTTCAGGGTTTAGGGCAGTGCAGTGGTGTTCGGGCAGTGTAGGGGGTCGTGCTGGGGGTGGTGTTTCAGGGTTTAGGGCAGTGCAGTGGTGTTCGGGCAGTGTAGGGGGTCGTGCAGGGGTGGTGTTTCAGGGTTTAGGGCAGTGCAGTGGTGTTCGGGCAGTGTAGGGGGTCGTGCTGGGGCTGGTGTTTCAGGGTTTAGGGCAGTGCAGTGGTGTTCGGGCAGTGTAGGGGGTCTTGCTGGGGGTGGTGTTTCAGTGTTTAGGGCAGTGGTGTTGGGGCAGTGTAGGGGGTCTTGCTGGGGGTGATGTTTCAGGATTTAGGGCAGTAAAGTGGTGTTTGGGCAGTGTAGGGGGTCTTGCTGGGGTAGTGTTTCAGGGTTTAGGGCAGTGCAGTGGTGTTTGGGCAGTGTAGGGGGTCGTGCTGGGGGTGGTGTTTCAGGGTTTAGGGCAGTGCAGTGGTGTTCAGGCAGTGTAGGGGGTCGTGCTGAGGCTGGTGTTTCACGGTTTATGGCAGTGCAGTGGTGTTCGGGCAGTGTAGGGGTCGTGCTGGGGCTGGTGTTTCAGGGTTTAGGGTAGTGCAGTGGTGTTCGGGCAGTGTAGGGGGTCGTGCTGGGGCTGGTGTTTCAGGGTTTAGGGCAGTGCAGTGGTGTTCGGGCAGTGTAGGGGTCGTGCTGGGGCTGGTGTTTCAGGGTTTGGGCAGAGCAGTGGTGTTCGGGCAGTGTAGGGGGTCGTGCTGGGGGTGGTGTTTCAGGGTTTAGGGCAGTGCAGTGGTGTTCGGGCAGTGTAGGGGGTCGTGCTGGGGGTGGTGTTTCAGGGTTTAGGGCAGTGGTGTTCGGGCAGTGTAGGGGTCTTGCTGGGGGTGATGTTTCAGGGTTTAGGGCAGTGCAGTGGTGTTCGGGCAGTGTAGGGGGTCTTGCTGGGGGTAGTGTTTCAGGGTTTAGGGCAGTGCAGTGGTGTTCGGGCAGTGTAGGGGGTCGTGAAGGGGGTGCTGTTTCAGGGTTTAGGGCAGTGCAGTGGTGTTCGGGCAGTGTAGAGGGGTCGTGCATGGGCTGGTGTTTCAGGGTTTAGGGCAGTGCAGTGGTGTTCTGGGCAGTGTAGGGGGTCGTGCTGGGGGTAGTGTTTCAGGGTTTAGGGTAGTGCAGTGGTGCTTGTGTAGTGTAGGGGATCGTGCTGGGGGTAGTGTTTTAGGGTTTAGGGTAGTGCAGTGGTGTTTGCGTGTAGGTGTAGTGGGTCATGTTTTAGGGTAGTGCAGTGGTGTTTGGGTAGTGTAGGGGGTCGTGCTGGGGGTGGTGTTTTAGGATTTAGGTTAGTGCAGTGGTGTTCGGGTAGTGTAGGGGGTCGTGCTGGGGGTAGTGTTTCAGGGTTTAGGGCAGTGCAGTGGTGTTTGGGCAGTGTAGGGGGTCGTGCAGGGGGTGGTGTTTCAGGGTTTAGGGCAGTGCAGTGGTGTTCGGCCAGTGTAGGTGGTCTTGCTGGGGGTGGTGTTTTAGGGTTTAGTGCAGTGGTGTTCGGGCAGTGTAGCGGGTCGTGCTGGGGGTGGTGTTTCAGGGTTTAGGGCAGTGCAGTGGTGTTCGGACAGTGTAGGGGGTCGTGCAGGGGGTGGTGTTTCAGGGTTTAGGGCAGTGCAGTTGTGTTTGGGCAGTGTAGGGGGTGGTGCTGGAGGTGGTGTTACAGGGTTTAGGGCAGTGCAGTGGTGTTCGGGCAGTGTAGGGTGTCGTGCTGAGGGGTGGTGTTTCAGGGTTTAGGGCAGTGCAGTGGTGTTCGGGCAGTGTAGGGGGTCGTGCAGGGGGGTGGTGTTTCAGGGTTTAGGGCAGTGCAGTGGTGTTTGGGCAGTGTAGGGGGTCGTGCAGGGGGTGGTATTTCAGGGTTTAGGGCAGTGCAGTGGTGTTCGGCCAGTGTAGGTGGTCTTGCTGGGGGTGGTGTTTCAAGGTTTAGTGCAGTGCAGTGGTGTTCGGGCAGTGTAGGGTGTCGTGCTGAGGGGTGGTGTTTCAGGGTTTAGGGCAGTGCAGTGGTGTTCGGGCAGTGTAGGGGGTCATGCAGGGGGTGGTGTTTCAGGGTTTAGGGCAGTGCAGTGGTGTTTGGGCAGTGTAGGGGGTCGTGCAGGATGTGGTGTTTCAGGGTTTAGGGCAGTGCAGTGGTGTTCGGCCAGTGTTGGTGGTCTTGCTGGGGGTGGTGTTTCAGGGTTTAGTGCAGTGGTGTTCGGGCAGTGTAGGGGGTCTTGCTGGGGGTGGTGTTTCAGGGTTTAGGGCAGTGCAGTGGTGTTCGGGCAGTGTAGGGGGTCTTGCTGGGGCTGGTGTTTCAGGGTTTAGGGCAGTGCAGTGGTGTTCGGGCAGTGTAGGGGGTCGTGCTGGGGCTGGTGTTTGAGGGTTTAGGGCAGTGCAGTGGTGTTCGGGCAGTGTAGGGGGTCGTGCTGGGGTATGTGTTTCAGGGTTTAGGGCAGTGCAGTGGTTTTCGGGCAGTGTAGGCGGTCGTGCTGGGGCTGGTGTTTCAGGGTTTAGGGCAGTGCAGTGGTGTTCGGGCAGTGTAGGGGGTAGTGCTGGGGGTGGTGTTTCAGGGTTTAGGGCAGTGCAGTGGTATTCGGCCAGTGTAGGGGGTCGTGCTGGGGCTGGTGTTTCAGGGTTTAGGGCAGTGCAGTGGTGTTCGGGCAGTGTAGGGGGTCGTGCTGGGGCTGGGTTTTGGGCAGAGCAGTAGTGTTCGGGCAGTGTAGGGGGTCATGCTTGGGGTGGTGTTTCAGGGTTTAGGGCAGTGCAGTGGTGTTCGGGCAGTGTAGGGGGTCGTGCTGGGGGTGGTGTTTCAGGGTTTAGGGCAGTGCTGTTCGGGCAGTGTAGGGGGTCTTGCTGGGGGTGATGTTTCAGGGTTTAGGGCAGTGCAGTGGTGTTCGGGCAGTGTAGGGTGTCGTGCTGAGGGTGGTGTTTCAGGGTTTAGGGCAGTGCAGTGGTGTTCGGGCAGTGTAGGGGGTCATGCAGGGGGTGGTGTTTCAGGGTTTAGGGCAGTGCAGTGGTGTTTGGGCAGTGTAGGGGTCGTGCAGGATGTGGTGTTTCAGGGTTTAGGGCAGTGCAGTGGTGTTCGGCCAGTGTTGGTGGTCTTGCTGGGGGTGGTGTTTCAGGGTTTAGTGCAGTGGTGTTCGGGCAGTGTAGGGGTCTTGCTGGGGGTGGTGTTTCAGGGTTTAGGGCAGTGCAGTGGTGTTCGGGCAGTGTAGGGGGTCTTGCTGGGGCTGGTGTTTCAGGGTTTAGGGTAGTGCAGTGGTGTTCGGGCAGTGTAGGGGGTCGTGCTGGGGCTGGTGTTTGAGGGTTTAGGGCAGTGCAGTGGTGTTCGGGCAGTGTAGGGGGCCATGCTGGGGCTTGTGTTTCAGGGTTTAGGGCAGTGCAGTGGTTTTCGGGCAGTGTAGGCGGTCGTGCTGGGGCTGGTGTTTCAGGGTTTAGGGCAGTGCAGTGGTGTTCGGGCAGTGTAGGGGGTCGTGCTGGGGGTGGTGTTTCAGGGTTTAGGGCAGTGCAGTGGTATTCGGGCAGTGTAGGGGGTCATGCTGGGGCTGGTGTTTCAGGGTTTAGGGCAGTGCAGTGGTGTTCGGGCAGTGTAGGGGGTCGTGCTGGGGGTGGTGTTTCAGGGTTTAGGGCAGTGCTGTTCTGGAAGTGTAGGGGTCTTGCTGGGGGTGATGTTTCAGGGTTTAGGGCAGTGCAGTGGTGTTCGGGCAGTGTAGGGGGTCTTGCTGGGGGTAGTGTTTCAGGGTTTAGGGCAGTGCAGTGGTATTCGGGCAGTGTAGGGGGTCGTTCTGGGGGTGGTGTTTCAGGGTTTAGGGCAGTGCAGTGGTGTTCGGGCAGTGTAGGGGGTCGTGCAGGGGGTGGTGTTTCAGGGTTTAGGGCAGTGCAGTGCTGTTCGGGCAGTGTAGGGGGTCATGCTGGGGCTGGTGTTTCAGGGTTTAGGGCAGTGCAGTGGTGTTCGGGCAGTGTAGGGGGTCTTGCGGGGGGTGGTGTTTCAGGGTTTAGGGCAGTGGTGTTGGGGCAGTGTAGGGGGTCTTGCTGGGGGTGATGTTTCAGGGTTTAGGGTAGTGCAGTGGTGTTTGGGCAGTGTATGGGGTCTTGCTGGGGGTAGTGTTTCAGGGTTTAGGGCAGTGCAGTGGTGTTTGGGCAGTGTAGGGGGTCGTGCTGGGGGTGGTGTTTCAGGGTTTAGGGCAGTGCAGTGGTGTTCAGGCAGTGTAGGGGTCGTGCTGAGGCTGGTGTTTCACGGTTTATGGCAGTGCAGTGGTGTTCGGGCAGTGTAGGCGGTCGTGCTGGGGCTGGTGTTTCAGGGTTTAGGGTAGTGCAGTGGTGTTCGGGCAGTGTAGGGGGTCGTGCTGGGGCTGGTGTTTCAGGGTTTAGGGCAGTGCAGTGGTGTTCGGTCAGTGTAGGGGGTCGTGCTGGGGCTGGTGTTTCAGGGTTTGGGCAGAGCAGTGGTGTTCGGGCAGTGTAGGGGGTCGTGCTGGGGGTGGTGTTTCAGGGTTTAGGGCAGTGCAGTGGTGTTCGGGCAGTGTAGGGGGTCGTGCTGGGGGTGGTGTTTCAGGGTTTAGGGCAGTGGTGTTCGGGCAGTGTAGGGGTCTTGCTGGGGGTGATGTTTCAGGGTTTAGCAGTGCAGTGGTGTTCGGGCAGTGTAGGGGTCTTGCTGGGGGTTATGTTTCAGGGTTTAGGGCAGTGCAGTGGTGTTCGGGCAGTGTAGGGGGTCTTGCTGGGGGTAGTGTTTCAGGGTTTAGGGCAGTGCAGTGGTGTTCGGGCAGTGGAGGGGGTCGTGCTGGGGGTGGTGTTTCAGGGTCTAGGGCAGTGCAGTGGTGTTCGGGCAGTGTAGGGGGTCGTGAAGGGGGTGGTGTTTCAGGGTTTAGGGCAGTGCAGTGGTGTTCGGGCAGTGTAGGGGGTCGTGCATGGGCTGGTGTTTCAGGGTTTAGGGCAGTGCAGTGGTGTTTGGGCAGTGTAGGGGGTCGTGCTGGGGGTAGTGTTTTAGGGTTTAGGGTAGTGCAGTGGTGCTTGTGTAGTGTAGGGGATCGTGCTGGGGGTAGTGTTTTAGGGTTTAGGGTAGTGCAGTGGTGTTTGTGTAGTGTAGGGGGTCATGTTTTAGGGTAGTGCAGTGGTGTTTGGGTAGTGATGGGGGTCGTGCTGGGGGTAGTGTTTTAGGATTTAGGTTAGTGCAGTGGTGTTTGGGTAGTGTAGCGGGTCGTGCTGGGGGTAGTGTTTTAGGGTTTAGTGTAGTGCAGTGGTGTTTGTGTAGTGTAGGGGTCATGCTGGGGGTAGTGTTTTAGGGTTTAGGATAGTGCAGTGGTGCTTGTGTAGTGTAGGGGGTCGTGCTGGGGGTAGTGTTTTAGGGTTTAGGGTAGTGCAGTGGTGTTTTTGTATTGTAGGGGGTCATGTTTTAAGATGCAACGCTCCAATACCTGACCAGTCTGCACTACATAAAACTGCAAAAAACTAAAAATAAAAAGTGTTTTGCACACTTTTGTCATTGGGCTATATGTGGGCTACATCTGGGTAATATTTGTGCCACATTTGGGCTCTTTTTTCACTGGTGGCCATCTTGGAAGACTTCTTTGTTATGAAGTTTCCTAATTTCCTCATTTACTGCAGTCTCCTCAGTAGGAAATGCTTTCAGTTTTTACTTTGATTCCATCAAGAAGGCATTCAGATGTGTCTCACATTTGCCATAAATTCAGAATGTTAGCACTCTAGTTGCTAATTAGATCACTGTAGTAAAGCTACTGCTCACCATGGAGTTAACTGGAAGTCTGCTGCTGGTATTGAAAGTGATTGTTTCAGTCTGCATGTCAGAATTTTCTAATGAAATAGAAGAGGATTTGAGATCTCACTTAAAACATGCCCTAATTTTTCTTTCTGCAGCACTAACCATAATTTCTATTTCAAAAAGAACCCCTCATTTTGTTCCTTTTTAAATTAAATGTTTTAAGTGTTACCGGTTTATTCCAATCAAGATGGCTTCAGGTGTGCCATACTTTTGTCATAAGTAAGGCTGTTAGCGCTCTAGTTGTTCTTTAGAACACTCTGGGAAGCTGCAGTAGAACACAAAGGCATCAACTGGCAGGCTGCTCCTGTTGAAATATAACAGGAAGATATTTGAGATCACACTTGAAACGTCCTAATTTTTTTTTCTACAGCACTAACCATAATTTCTATGACAAAATGAACCCCATCATTTTGTTCCTTTTTAAATTAAATGTTTTAAGTGTTACCAGTTTATTCCAATCAAGATGGCTTCAGGTGTGCCATACTTTTGTCATAAGTAAGGCTGTTAGCACTCTAGTTGTTCTTTAGAACACTCTGGGAAGCTGCAGTAGAACACAAAGGAATCAACTGACAGTCTCTGCCCTTGTTGGATGTACATGTTTTACTGAGAATGTCAGACTTCATTCTCACATGACTGAGAAAGATAATGTGAACTTACAGAAAATATGCTCTCATTTTAGCTTCTGGAGCACCTTCCAAAACTCTATGGGACAAGCATGTGAAAATAGTTTTCTCTCAAACATGATTCATGATATCCCAGCAGAAGGTTTTTCACAGGGTAAAATCACCTTAGAACACACCAATTCCTGAAATTAGTATGGTACCATCAACAAATGAATTCTAATGTAACTAAAGTCTGTTATCACCCTTTATAGTTCTCCTTTTGGTAACCCTCAAAATCTTTGATTCACTACAATGCATTTCAATGGGGTACTATCATGTATATTGGTCTCAAGATGGCTGCTAGCAATTCCAGGATGAAGTGCTGACAGCCAATTAGATCTCACAATGACATGTGTGGTTAGGCTCCGCCCAGATATATATGTGATTTTACTTTTGATTTTCTCAGGAACTACTGAACGGATTTACACCATTTAAGCAAAAGGCACGACACTGAACCAAGGGCTACCTCTTTGCCAAATTTGGTGTAATTCCGTTCAGCAGTTCGGGCTGTAGCTGCGAATAAAGGTTCCTATGGAAAAATGATTGGGGAAAACATGTTTTGGGACCCCCTTTTTCTCGGCCCCCGCTTGACGAATCACCCCGAGACTTTCAGGATAGGAGCGGACCGGAGCGCCCCAACAAGTTTGGAAACTTTCGCGAAGATTCGTCAACCGGCGCCAACGTTATTTCAAATAGAATGTTGCGGATTTCCTATGGAAAATAGGTCCTAACTATAACTATCTACTGGCGACCGCCAGTAGATAATATATATATATATATATAAATCCACAAACCTTCAGTTAGAAAGTCAAACGGGTTGCACTCCCACAGAGTTTTTACTGCTTTAATTTTCTCAGACTTCCTTCTTTTTTCATCAAGCAGGCGAAATCAACAAACGCGTTTCGGTGTTAGTAAACACCTTGATCACGGTTTGGTTCAACCGCGGTGGTTCCGCACCTGCCTGAGCGCTACAATTGCTGGACGAAAACGAACCGTCTCTGAAAAAAATAAAAAATATATATATATATATATATATATATATATATATATATCACTGAAAAAACCATAGGTTTCAGACACGTTATAGTTAGAAATTAGCATTTAAAAAACCTTTGAAATTCACTGAAAAAACCATAGGTTTTAGGGACAGTTATAGTTAGTTGGACATTTCACTCGTACAAAACCCGTGAAATTCCCCTGTTATAGTTAGTTCAGCTGACTATAACTCGCACCCCCGCAATGCACTGCTGATGACGTCACATATTACATCACTCATGACATGGTCAGTGACATCACTGATGACATCACTGATGACATCTCAAATGACATCACTGATGACATCATGCAGTGACTGTGTGTTTCTGTAAAGTTTAAATATTTTTAATATATATAGGAAAAGACGTATTGAAGAATGAGTGGGTGTATAAGTGTCTGTATGGATGATTTAGCAGGTGCGTGACTGACTCTATAAGTGAGTGATTTAACGTATCTTACTGAATGCATGGGTTAGTGACTAAACTGGGTGAATGTCTGTATCCGTCTGTCTGTTGCTGTGTAAGTGGCTGCATGTGTTTGTGAATAGCTACATGAGTGTCTATATGAGTTATTGAATGGTTGTCTGAGTATCTGTATGGGTGCCTGAGTGTTTGTGTGGGAGGGGTGTGTGCGACTCTGTGCATAGATGTGTGAATGGGTGATTCACTGGGTGGATGGTTTCAAGAGTGCATCTGTGATAGACTGTATGGGTGGGTAAGTGTGTGTAAGAGTGTGTTGGTGAGTGAATGTATGTCCCAGTGGTACATGTGTGAGTAACTACATATATGAAAGGCAGTATATATGTGTGTTGGAGTATATAAATAGCTATAAGCGAGAGTGAGTGATTGTGATAGTGGCTGTATGGATGAGTGTGTGCTTGTATCAGTGATTGTATAAGAGCGTAACAATGTGGTAGTATTTGTATGATTAAGTGAGCTGGTGTGTGTATAACTGTATAGGTGAGTAAATGGCAGTGTGTTTAATTATTTGCATGACTGACTAGGTGTGTGAGTACCTCTATGGATGAGTGGCGGTGTTTGAGTGTCTATATAGGAGTAAGAGTGCATATGATAGTCCTGTACTGAGTGACCATAAGTATGAGTGACTGTACGGGTGAGTGAGTGGATGTGTGTGTGTAGACCTAAGAATCAGTGAGTGGGTATGTAGTTATTGGTGTTGGAGAGTCTATGGTTTTGCGAATGGCAGTCTGTAATTTAGATTGGGTGTATCAAAGGTTATATTAGGGTGTGAGGAGGTGCATCAGATTATCACGTGGATGATGTCATCAGTGATGTCATTTGAGATGTCATCAGTGATGTCATCAGTGATGTCACTGACCATGTCATGAGTGATGTAATATGTGACGTCATCAGCAGTGCATTGCGGGGCGCGAGTTATAGTTAGCTGAACTAACTATAACAGGGGAATTTCACGGGTTTTGTACGAGTGAAATGTCCAACTAACTATAACTGTCCCTAAAACCTATGGTTTTTTCAGTGAATTTCAAAGGTTTTTTAAATGCTAATTTCTAACTATAACGTGTCTGAAACCTATGGTTTTTTCAGTGAATTTCAAAGGTTTTTTAAATGCTGATTTCTAACTATAACGTACCTGAAACCTATGGTTTTTTCAGTGAATTTCAAAGGTTTTTTAAATGCTAATTTCTAACTATAACGCCCCTAAAACCTATGGTTTTTTCAGTGAATTTCAAAGGTTTTGTAAATGACAATTTTTAAATGTATTAATTGTTATATTTATTTTTTTGATACTGATTTACTACATTTTTTAAAACTATTTATTTTTATATATTTTATTTATTAAATTACATTGTAATTACATTATACATTACATTACAAAATATACTTTCTCAGAATGAATTACTTTAGTTTAAATAGTTTGCAAATAGGCAATAGAGTTTTAAGTACAGTAGTTACAGTTGTTGCAATGGGCAACACAATTTCAAACACAATGCAACATTGAGCTCAATGTGAATTTCTAGTTAAATGCAATTAGTTACTTTATGGATTACTTTTCTAACCACAGGACTGGATCCTAGATTCAGTCCTGGGACATCTCCTGTAAACAGTTGAGTAAAAGCGTTTTGGTTACAGTAGTGATTTTTAAGGAATATTATTGTATTTTAAAAGTTGACATGAAACTTTTTCACATAGAATCACCAATGTTATCATATGGGAGGAAATTCACTTAGCAGGTAAGTAGTGTTATCGTTACTTTTTCTTACTCAGTGTTGGATCCTGGATCCAGCACTGGTGCATCTCCTGTAAACAGTTGAAAGAATGCGTTTAAGTCATACAGGCGATTTTTAAGGAATATTTGTAATTTGTGAAAATCGACACAAACTTTTCTGCTGAAAACCAGACAATGGATTCCTATGGAAGGAAATATAAGTTACTGGTAAGTACGGTTAGAATTACTTTTCAGGGTCAGTGCTGGGCTAAAAGAAGCAGCACTGGGTTCTCTCCTGATAACAGGTGAGTAAATCGGAATTCGTAGTTCGGTTGATTTTAGAGGAATATTATAAAGTTCCAAAACTCCACACTTAGAAGAATTTCCAAGTGAAACCAGTCAATGTTAGCCTATGGAAGGAAATTCAAGTTACTGGTAAGTACGGTTAAAATTACTTTTCAGGATCAGTACTGGGCTGAAAGATGCAGCACTGAGGTCTCTCCTGATAACAGGTGAGTAAATCGGAATTCGTAGTTCGGATGATTTTAGAGGAATATATTAAAGATCCAAAACTCCACACTTAGAAGAATTTCCAAGTGAAACCTGTCAATGATATCCTATGGAAGGAAATTCAAGTTGCTGGTAAGTACGGTTAAAATTACTTTTCAGGATCAGTCATGGGCTGAAAGATGCAGCACTGAGGTCTCTCCTGATAACAGGTGAGTAAATCGGAATTCGTATTTCGGCCGATTTTAGAGGAATATTTGTATGTTTCAAAAATCGACACTTAGAAACTTTTTCAGCAAAAAGCAGGCAATGATATCCTATGGAAGGAAATTCAAGTTACTGGTAAGTACGGTTAAAATTACTTTTCAGGATCAGTACTGGGCTGAAAGATGCAGCACTGAGGTCTCTCCTGATAACAGGTGAGTAAATCGGAATTCGTATTTCGGCTGATTTTAGATGAATATTTGTATGTTTCAAAATCGACACTTAGAAACTTTTTCAGCAAAAAGCAGGCAATGATATCCTATGGAAGGAAATTCAAGTTACTGGTAAGTACGGTTAAAATTACTTTTCAGGATCAGTACTGGGCTGAAAGATGCAGCACTGAGGTCTCTCCTGATAACAGGTGAGTAAATCGGAATTCGTATTTCGGCTGATTTTAGAGGAATATTTGCACAATGGTGAAGGGAGGGGCGGGGCCTGAGGTGACATCTGTGCAAACGCGCCCCGTGGCGCGTTTTAAGTTGGGGGATTAAGTTCCCTTGAATCATGAGGGTCCCTGGGGGCCAACTAGCCCACCAGGAACCTCCAGTATGCGCCAGGGGCTGCGTTGCAGAGACGTGTACAGAGGCCACGCCCCTTTTACACCTCTCTGCAACGCAGCTCTGTGGCGCTTTTAGAAGTACATGGTGGGCTAGTTGGCCCTCAGGGACCCTCAGGATTGAAGGGGATTTAATTCCCCATCTTAAAACGCGCCACGGGGCCTGTTTGCACACATGTCACCTGAAGCACTGCCCTCTCCTTCACCACTGTGCAAACGCGCCCGTGGCGCGTTTTAAGTTGGGGGATTAAGTCCCCTTGAATCCTGAGGGTCCCTGGAGTCCAACTAGCCCACCATGTACTTCTAAAAGCGCCACAGAGCTGCGTTGCAGAGAGGTGTAAAAGGGGCGTGGCCTCTGTACACCTCTCTGCAACGCAGCTCCCTGGTGCATACTGGAGGTTCCTGGTGGGCTAGTTGGCCCTCAGGGACCCCCAGTATTCAAGGGGAATTACTTCCCCTTCTTAAAACGCGCCAGGGGGCACGTTTGCAGAGTACTGCAGGGAGGGAAGCGGGGCCTCCGGCACGATGCCGGTCGTTTGTTTTTTTTTTTAATGGGAGGGGGGCTGCGTGGCCCCCCTTCCCTTGGCCACTTTTTGCCCCGGGGACCCCATCCCCCGGGGCCTGAGCATTTTATTTATTTTTTTAAATAAAAAAAAAAAACGGGAAGGGGGCCGCGTGGCCCCCCTTCCCTGGGCCTGTATTGGCCCCGGGGACCCCATCCCCCGGGGCATGCCCTCAATTTTTATTTTTTATTTGGAGGGGGCTGCGTGGCCCCCTCCTCAGGCCATTTAAGGCCCCGGGGACCCCATCCCCCGGGGCCGGCCTTGCCCTTTTTTTATTTTTTTATTTTTTATAATTTGGGGAGGGGGCTGCGTGGCCCCCTCCCTGGCCACTTATGGCCCTGGGGACCCCATCCCCGGGGCCTGGCCTCTGGTTGGGGACTGTGGGGGTCCCCAATCCCCCCACAGTCCCGCCGGCTCCCCGTCCCTTGGGAGCCGGCATTGCTTTTCCACATGGGGAGCAGCTAACATGCTGCTCCCCGTGTGGAAAGCGTCAGCTTTGGATATTGGAAGCGAGAGCAGGTTTCCTGCTCTCGCTCCAATATCCAAAGCAAGTTTGCAATGACAGGACGGGAGCCGCGAGGCTCCCGTCCTGTCATTGCAAACAGCAGTGTCCCGGGGGTAGGCACCCCGGGACACTGCAGGAGCCGGCCCTGGGGGGTGTCGGTCCTCAGGGCCATCAAGGGCTCTGGGAGGGGGGCCGCGCGGCCCCCCTCCCAACTATTTCACAGCCCCGGGGAGGTGGCGGTCCCCGGGGCGTGTGGGGGGCTGGAGCCCCCCCCCACACAGGTCCAAAATTTTTTTTTAAAAAGAAGCCCCGGGGGGTGGCGGTCCCCGGGGCTGCGGGAGGGCAAAGAGCCCTCCCGCACCATTATTTTCTTAAGCCCCAGGGGTGGCGGTCCTCGGGCTTGGGGGCCTTAGAGGCCCCCACATTAAATTTAAACCCCCTCACCATGCCCCGGGACTTGGCCCACCCGGGGGCAATTAACATCGAGCGCGGAGACCGCGCTTTGATTTTTTTTTCGGCAGGATCCACGCTCCTGAGCGCATCCTGCCGATTTAAAAAAAAATGCTTTTTTCTACCCAGGGGTCCTTGTGGGACCCCTGAGCAGACCTAGGAGTCAGGGTGTTTCTACCCTGCCCCCTTTTGCGCTTTGCGCACTTGTTTCTGTCCCTCGGTTCTACCGAGGGACAAAATGGCTGCCAACACTTCCTGGTTTGGAGTGTTGACAGACAATTAGCAGACAGCTCGTGATCGGGAGGGTGCGCGAATCCAACGCGGCCATAGATATATATGTGATTTTCCTTTTGATTTTCTCAGGAACTACTGAACGGATTTACACCATTTAACAAAAAGGGTTCTTTCTGAACCAAGAACTACCTCTTTGCCAAATTTGGTGTAATTCCGTTCAGCAGTTCGGGCTGTAGCCGTGTCTAAAGTTTCCTATGGGAAAATGAATGGGGAAAACACGTTTTGGGACCCCCCTTTTTTCTCGGCCCCCGCTTGACGAATCACCCCGAGACTTTCAGGGTAGGAGCGGACCGGAGCGGGCCATAAAGTTTGAAAATTTCGCGAAGATTCGTCAACCGGCAAGAGAGTTATTTCAAATAGAATGTCGCGGATTTCCTATGGAAAATAGGTCCTAACTATAGCTATCTACTGGCGACCGCCAGTAGATAATATATATATATATATATATATATATATATATATATATATTCACTGAAAAAAACATAGGTTTTAGGGACAGTTATAGTTAGTTGGACATTGCACTCGTACAAAATCCGTGAAATTCCCCGTTATAGTTAGTTCAGCTAACTATAACTCGCGCCCGCAATGCACTGCTGATGACGTCACATATTACATCACTCATGACATGGTCAGTGACATCACTGATGACATCTCAAATGACATCACTGATGACATCATCCAGTGACTGTGTGTTTCTGTAAAGTTTAAATATTTTTATATATATAGGGAAAGGCGTATTGAAAAATGAGTGGGTGTATAAGTGTCTGTAGGGATGATTTAGTAGGTGCGTGACTAACTCTATAAGTGAGTGATTAAACGTATCTTACTGAATGCATGGGTTAGTGACTAAACTGGGTGAATGTCTGTATCCGTCTGTCTATTGCTGTGTAAGTGGCTGCATGGGTTTGTGAATAGCTACATGAGTGTCTATATGAGTTATTGATTGGTTGTCTGAGTATCTGTATGGGTGCCTGAGTGTTTGTGTGGGTGGGGTGTGTGCTACTCTGTGCATAGATGTATGAGTGGGTGATTCACTGGGTGGATGGTTTCAAGAGTGCATCTGTGATAGACTGTATGGGTGGGTAAGTGTGTGTAAGAGTGTGTTAGTGAGTGAATGTATGTCCCAGTGGTACATGTGTGAGTAACTACATATGTGAAAGGCAGTATATATGTGTGTTGGAGTATATAAATAGCTATAAGTCTAGAGTGTGTGATTGTGATTGTGAGAGTGACTGTATGGATGAGTGTGTGCTTGTATCAGTGATTGTATAAGAGCGTAAGAATGTGCTAGTATTTGTATGAGTAAGTGAGCTGGTGTGTGTATAACTGTATAGGTGAGTAAATGGCAGTGTGTTTAATTATTTGCATGAGTGACTAGGTGTGTGAGTACCTCTATGGATGAGTGACGGTGTTTGAGGGTCTATATAGGAGTATGAGTGCATATGATAGTCCTGTACTGGGTGACCGTAAGTATGAGTGACTGTACGGGTGAGTGAGTGGATGTGTGTGTAGACCTAAGAATCAGTGAGTGGGTATGTAGTTATTGGTGTTGGAGTGTCTATGGTTTTGCGAATGGCAGTCTGTAATTTAGAGTGAGTGTATCAAAGGTTATATTAGGGTGTGAGGAGGTGCATCAGATTATCACGTGGATGATGTCATCAGTGATGTCATCAGTGATGTCATTTGAGATGTCATCAGTGATGTCACTGACCATGTCATGAGTGATGTAATATGTGACGTCATCAGCAGTGCATTGCGGGCGCGAGTTATAGTTAGCTGAACTAACGATAACGGGGGAATTTCATGGGTTTTGTACGAGTGCAATGTCCAACTAACTGTAACTGTCCCTAAAACCTATGGTTTTTTTTAGTGAATTTGTAAGGTTTTTTAAATGCTAATTTCTAACTATAACGTGCCTGAAACCTATGGTTTTTTCAGTGAATTTCAAAGGTTTTTTAAATGCTAATTCCTCACTATAACATGTCTGAAACCTATGGTTTTTTCAGTGAATTTCAAAGGTTTTTTAAATGCTAATTCCTCACTATAACATGTCTGAAACCTATGGTTTTTTTCAGTGAATTTCAAAGGTTTTGTAAATGTCAATTTTTAAATGTATTAATTGTTATATTTATTTTTTTGATACTGATTTACTACATTTTTTTAAACTATTTATTTTTACATATTTTATTTTTTAAATTACATTGTAATTACATTATACATTACATTACAAAATATACTTTCACTAAATCAATTACTTTAGTTTAAATACTTTGCAAATAGGCAATAGACTTTTAAGTACAGTAGTTACAGTTGTTGCAATGGGCAACACAATTTCAAACACAATGCAAGATTGAGCTCAATGTGAATTTCAAGTTAAATGCAATTAGTTACTTTATGGATTACTTTTTCTAACCACAGGACTGGATCCTAGATTCAGTCCTGGGACATCTCCTGTAAACAGTTGAGTAAAAGCGTTTTGGTTACAGTAGTGATTTTTAAGGAATATTATTGTATTTTAAAAGTTGACACTTAGAAACTTTTTCACATAGAATCACCAATGTTATCCTATGGGAGGAAATTTACTTAGCAGGTAAGTAGTGTTATCGTTTCTTTTTCTTACTCAGTGTTGGATCCTGGATCCAGCACTGGTGCATCTCCTGTAAACAGTTGAAAGAATGCGTTTAAGTCATACAGGCGATTTTTAAGGAATATTTGTAGTTTGTGAAAATCGACACTTTGAAACTTTTCTGCTGAAAACCAGACAATGGATTCCTATGGAAGGAAATATAAGTTACTGGTAAGTACGGTTAGAATTACTTTTCAGGGTGAGTGCTGGGCTAAAAGATGCAGCACTGGGTTCTCTCCTGATAACAGGTGAGTAAATCGGAATTCGTAGTTCGGCTGATTTTAGAGGAATATTATAAAGTTCCAAAACTCCACACTTAGAAGAATTTCCAAGCGAAACCAGTCAATGTTAGCCTATGGAAGGAAATTCAAGTTACTGGTAAGTACGGTTAGAATTACTTTTCAGGATCAGTACTGGGCTCAAAGATCCAGCACTGAGGTCTCTCCTGATAACAGGTGAGTAAATCGGAATTCGTAGTTCTGCTGATTTTAGAGGAATATTTGTAAGTTTCAAAAATCGACACTTTGAAACTTTTTCAGCAAAAAGCAGGCAAAGATATCCTATGGAAGGAAATTCAAGTTACTGGTAAGTACGGTAAAAATTACTTTTCAGGATCAGTACTGGGCTCAAAGATGCAGCACTGAGGTCTCTCCTGATAACAGGTGAGTAAATCGGAATTCGTAGTTCGGCTGATTTTAGAGGAATATTATAAAGTTCCAAAACTCCACACTTAGAAGAATTTCCAAGTGAAACCAGTCAATGTTAGCCTATGGAAGGAAATTCAAGTTACTGGTAAGTACGGTTAAAATTACTTTTCAGGATCAGTACTGGGCTCAAAGATGCAGCACTGAGGTCTCTCCTGATAACAGGTGAGTAAATCGGAATTCGTAGTTCGGCTGATTTTAGAGGAATATTTGCACAATGGTGAAGGGAGGGGCGGGGCCTGAGGTGACATCTGTGCAAACACGCCCGTGGCGCGTTTTAAGTTGGGGGATTAAGTCCCCTTGAATCATGAGGGTCCCTGGGGTCCAACTAGCCCACCCTGTACCTCCAGTATGCGCCAGGAGCTGCGTTGCAGAGAGGTGTTCAGATTCTACGCCCCTTTGCACCTCTCTGCAACGCAGCTCTGTGGCGCTTTCTGGACGTACCTGGTGGGCTAGTTGGCCCCCATGGACCCTCAGGATTGAAGGGGATTTAATTCCCATCTTAAAACGCGCCACGGGGCCTGTTTGCACACATGTCACCTGAAGCCCCGCCTCCCTTCACCACTGTGCAAACGCGCCCGTGGCGCGTTTTAAGTTGGGGGATTAAGTCCCCTTGAATCCTGAGGGTCCCTGGGGTCCAACTAGCCCACCAGGTACCTCCAAAAAGCGCCACAGAGCTGCGTTGCAGAGAGGTGTAAAGGGGCGTGGCCTCTGTACACCTCTGGGCAACGCATCCCCCTGGCGCATACTGGAGGATCCTGGTGGGATAGTTGGCCCCCAGGGACCCCCAGTATTCAAGGGGAATTCGTTCCCCATCTGCAAACGCGCCAGGGGGCCCGTTTGCAGAGTGCTCCGAGGAGGGGGTGTGGCCTTCGGCGCGATGCCGGTATTTTTTTTTTTTTTTTTTTAAGAAGGGGGCTGTGTGGCCCTCTTCTTTCTAATTTTTGGCCCTGGGGACCCCATCCCCAGGGCCTGCCCCCTAATATTTTGTTTGTAAAAAAAAAATTGAAAGGGGGCCGCATGGCCTCCCTCCCCAGGCCTTAATCGGCCCCGGGACCCCATCCCCGGGGCATGGCCTTCTTTTTTTTTTTTTAAATGTTATGGAGGGGGCTGTGTTGCCCCCTCCTTAAGCCACTTATGGCCCCGGGGACCCCATCCTCGAGGCCGGCCTTTTTTTTTTTTTTTAATTTAATATTTGGGGAGGGGGACCGCGTGGCCCCCTCCTGGGCCACTACTAGCCCCGGGGACCCCATCCCCAGGGCTGGCCCTCTTCTGTTGGGGACCGTGGGGGTCCCTAATCCTCCCACGGTCCCGCCGGCTCCCGCGTCCCTCGGGAGCCGGCATTGCTTTTCCACATTGGGAGCTGCTAAGATGCAGTTCCCCATGTGGAAAAGCAATTGTCTTTGAATTTTGGAAGAGAGAGCAGGTTTCCTGCCTCTCTTCCAAAATCTAAGCAGTTTGTTATGACAGGACGGAGCCGCGAGGCTCCCGCCCTGCCATAGCAAACCACAGTGTCCCGGGGGTAGGCACCCTGGGACACTGCAGGAGCCGGCCCTGGGGGTGGCGGTCCCCAGGGCCATCAAGGGCTCAAGGAGGGGGCCGCGCGGCCCCCTCCCCACATCTGCAAAGCCCCGGGGAGGTGGTGGTCCCTGGGCTTCGGGGGTCCAAAACGGACCCCCATTTTAAATTTGTTAGTGCCCCGGGGTGGTGGCGGTCCCCGGGGCGTGTGGGGGGGCTGGAGCCCCCCCACACAGGTGATTTAAATTTAAAAAAAAGAAGCCCCGGGGACCACCACCTGTAGAACACCACAGTGTTCTACATGTTATAACTGTGATTTCCAGTGTCGCTACATTGATTGAATCAGATAACTTTATTGAATAATAGCTCGTACATCGAAAATGGATGCCGTTTACTACTCATGCATGAACGTATTATAACAAATGTATTATTTCTTAATTGATTAATTGTAATTTTGTGGAACATCAATATGGGAGGTATGATACCATTGAATTGTTTATTTAGAATTGGGATGTTGCCGATATGATGATAGTATGTTTTCTCTGTTTATGAGCTTTGAAAAGTATTCCTACGGGCAATTGGGCACAATAACTTTACTCAAAAAAGTATTTCATCTAATTTGGTAAAATTTACCAATGAATTGTGCACACGCAGTATTATGTGACGGTGTGCTATTTGTTTTTTAATTTGGTGAAATCTACCTATGAATTGCGCTCAAGCAGTATTACGTGACAGTGTTCTATATATTATAACTGTGGTATCCTGTGTCGCTACATTGATTGAATCAGATAACTTTATTGAATAATAGCTCGTACATCGAAAATGGATGCCGTTTACTACTCATGCATGAACGTATTATAACAAATGTATTATTTCTTAATTGATTAATTGTAATTTCGAGGAACATCAATATGGGAGGTATGATACCATTGAATTGTTTATTTAGAATTGGGATGTTGCCGATATGCATGATAGTATCTTTTCTTTGTTTATGAGCTTTGAAAAGTATTTCTACGGGCAATTGGCCACAATAACGTTATCTCGAAAAGGCTTCTGCCGAAACACGTCGTCTTAGTGCATAAATAAACACTTTATGCTGTCTGAAGGTGTGCCGCTGTGTTTATTCTCGGAATTCCAAGAATCGCCAAAATAATATCAGTGTAGACGGAGGCTGCCGCCGTCGTGGGCACCAGTACCGTTGGAAGGTGAACGACTAGGAGCAGCACCTTGCCGCAGCATGAAGCTCACTGGGAGCAACAATAATTTTCCAATTGGGACTTGATGTCCCAGCATGCATCATACTATATGAACGCACTGCGCAGACTCACTGGGGGTCCCTGCATGCTTCAAAAGGAAGGATTGGAACAATTTGTGCGATACTCGAGCTTGCCCATGAAGAAGAGGCTGTGTCCTCGAAACGCGTCGGCAATGAACTTACCTGGGATGGAGATGCTGGCTTTTCCCAATAAAGAAACCGTTGGTTAACTGCTGCGAGTGCGTCCTTTGAAAGCTTTCGGGCGTTTGTAGAATAAAATATTTACCACACGGCTGCCCTGCCGTGAAAGGACGCACCATCTCCCGGACCTGGAGGGGCTGCGCGGCTCGCTGGAACTGTCAGAAGAGCCGCGGTCAGTGCAGTAGTTGGGGGGCATTGAAGTCAACATGCCATTCGAGGGCCCACTGAGGGTAACAATACTCCTTTACAGAACAGTATCGCATGAAGCTCACTGGGAGCAACAATAATTTTCCAATTGGGACTCGATGTCCCAGCATGCATCATACTATATGAACGCACTGCGCAGACTCACTGGGGGTCCCTGCATGCTTCAAAAGGAAGGATTGGAACAATTTGTGCGATACTCGAGCTTGCCCATGAAGAAGAGGCTGTGTCCTCGAAACGCGTCGGCAATGAACTTACCTGGGATGGAGATGCTGGCTTTTCCCAATAAAGAAACCATTGGTTAACTGCTGCGAGTGCGTCCTTTGAAAGCTTTCGGGCGTTTGTAGAATAAAATATTTACCACACGGCTGCCCTGCCGTGAAAGGACGCACCATCTCCCGGACCTGGAGGGGCTGCGCGGCTCGCTGGAACTGTCAGAAGAGCCGCGGTCAGTGCAGTAGTTGGGGGCATTGAAGTCAACATGCCATTCGAGGGCCCACTGAGGGTAACAATACTCCTTTACAGAACAGTATCGCATGAAGCTCACTGGGAGCAACAATAATTTTCCAATTGGGACTCGATGTCCCAGCATGCATCATACTATATGAACGCACTGCGCAGACTCACTGGGGGTCCCTGCATGCTTCAAAAGGAAGGATTGGAACAATTTGTAGACGATACTCGAGCTTGCCCATGAAGAAGAGGCTGTGTCCTCGAAACGCGTCGGCAATGAACTTACCTGGGATGGAGATGCTGGCTTTTCCCAATAAAGAAACCGTTGGTTAACTGCTGCGAGTGCGTCCTTTGAAAGCTTTCGGGCGTTTGTAGAATAAAATATTTACCACACGGCTGCCCTGCCGTGAAAGGACGCACCATCTCCCGGACCTGGAGGGGCTGCGCGGCTCGCTGGAACTGTCAGAAGAGCCGCGGTCAGTGCAGTAGTTGGGGGCATTGAAGTCAACATGCCATTCGAGGGCCCACTGAGGGTAACAATACTCCTTTACAGAACAGTATCGCATGAAGCTCACTGGGAGCAACAATAATTTTCCAATTGGGACTCGATGTCCCAGCATGCATCATACTATATGAACGCACTGCGCAGACTCACTGGGGGTCCCTGCATGCTTCAAAAGGAAGGATTGGAACAATTTGTGGCGATACTCGAGCTTGCCCATGAAGAAGAGGCTGTGTCCTCGAAACGCGTCGGCAATGAACTTACCTGGGATGGAGATGCTGGCTTTTCCCAATAAAGAAACCGTTGGTTAACTGCTGCGAGTGCGTCCTTTGAAAGCTTTCGGGCGTTTGTAGAATAAAATATTTACCACACGGCTGCCCTGCCGTGAAAGGACGCACCATCTCCCGGACCTGGAGGGCTGCGCGGCTCGCTGGAACTGTCAGAAGAGCCGCGATCAGTGCAGTAGTTGGGGGCATTGAAGTCAACATGCCATTCGAGGGCCCACTGAGGGTAACAATACTCCTTTACAGAACAGTATCGCATGAAGCTCACTGGGAGCAACAATAATTTTCCAATTGGGACTCGATGTCCCAGCATGCATCATACTATATGAACGCACTGCGCAGACTCACTGGGGGTCCCTGCATACTTCAAAAGGAAGGATTGGAACAATTTGTGCGATACTCGAGCTTGCCCATGAAGAAGAGGCTGTGTCCTCGAAACGCGTCGGCAATGAACTTACCTGGGATGGAGATGCTGGCTTTTCCCAATAAAGAAACCGTTGGTTAACTGCGCGAGTGCGCCCTTTGGAAAGCTTTCGGGCGTTTGTAGAATAAAATATTTACCACACGGCTGCCCTGCCGTGAAAGGACGCACCATCTCCCGGACCTGGAGGGGCTGCGCGGCTCGCTGGAACTGTCAGAAGAGCCGCGGTCAGTGCAGTAGTTGGGGGCATTGAAGTCAACATGCCATTCGAGGGCCCACTGAGGGTAACAATACTCCTTTACAGAACAGTATCGCATGAAGCTCACTGGGAGCAACAATAATTTTCCAATTGGGACTCGATGTCCCAGCATGCATCATACTATATGAACGCACTGCGCAGACTCACTGGGGTCCCTGCATGCTTCAAAAGGAAGGATTGGAACAATTTGTAGCGATACTCGAGCTTGCCCATGAAGAAGAGGCTGTGTCCTCGAAACGCGTCGGCAATGAACTTACCTGGGATGGAGATGCTGGCTTTTCCTAATAAAGAAACCGTTGGTTAACTGCTGCGAAGTGCGTCCTTTGAAAGCTTTCGGGCGTTTGTAGAATAAAATATTTACCACACGGCTGCCCTGCCGTGAAAGGATGCACCATCTCCCGGACCTGGAGGGGCTGCGCGGCTCGCTGGAACTGTCAGAAGAGCCGCGGTCAGTGCAGTAGTTGGGGGCATTGAAGTCAACATGCCATTCGAGGGCCCACTGAGGGTAACAATACTCCTTTACAGAACAGTATTGCATGAAGATCACTGGGAGCAACAATAATTTTCCAATTGGGACTCGATGTCCCAGCATGCATCATACTATATGAACGCACTGCGCAGACTCACTGGGGGTCCCTGCATGCTTCAAAAGGAAGGATTGGAACAATTTGTGACGATACTCGAGCTTGCCCATGAAGAAGAGGCTGTGTCCTCGAAACGCGTCGGCAATGAACTTACCTGGGATGGAGATGCTGGCTTTTCCCAATAAAGAAACCGTTGGTTAACTGCTGCGAGTGCGTCCTTTGAAAGCTTTCGGGCGTTTGTAGAATAAAATATTTACCACACGGCTGCCCTGCTGTGAAAGGACGCACCATCTCCCGGACCTGGAGGGGCTGCGCGGCTCGCTGGAACTGTCAGAAGAGCCGCGGTCAGTGCAGTAGTTGGGGGCATTGAAGTCAACATGCCATTCGAGGGCCCACTGAGGGTAACAATACTCCTTTACAGAACAGTATCGCATGAAGCTCACTGGGAGCAACAATAATTTTCCAATTGGGACTCGATGTCCCAGCATGCATCATACTATATGAACGCACTGCGCAGACTCACTGGGGGTCCCTGCATGCTTCAAAAGGAAGGATTGGAACAATTTGTGCGATACTCGAGCTTGCCCATGAAGAAGAGGCTGTGTCCTCGAAACGCGTCGGCAATGAACTTACCTGGGATGGAGATGCTGGCTTTTCCCAATAAAGAAACCGTTGGTTAACTGCTGCGAGTGCGTCCTTTGAAAGCTTTCGGGCGTTTGTAGAATAATATATATATATATATATATCAGATTCAAACAAATGCGCCCTTTCACTTCCTTTCAGCGAAAAAGAGAGCACAAACTAAACTTGTCTTTATGCGATTTCTTTATTCCTCACAATTCCTGGTCATAACAACTTCATGATTGTTTTTAAGTTTTTTTAATCAAGTTTTCATATTGGAGATCACGATATTTGATGTTCCGGTTCATGTGTTTTACTTTGTGATAAAGTTTTTGGAGATCATCCGTCACCCGTTGATGGAAAATGTCTATGGCGTCCTTGGGCATCATGGGTAAAAATGTCGATTTGGGTTTAAAGGGCTACTGCCCGCACTTGATTGTATTATGTCCAATGCTTGTAACCTTTCCTGTGTTGACCCCAAGTTGGGATTATTTTGTTGATCCAAGTTCATATATATGTGGGTGTGTGTGTATACATATACATATATTTATATACACACACATTTATATATATGTGTGTATATATATATTTATACATATATATATTAAAATACATATATCCGCACCTTATTGAGCCCCCAACCTCTCAACTCTACCCACCCTAAACCCTAAAAATACCCTTGCCACCCAAATACCCCAACTCACCTTAACCCTTAAAAGTACCTTTTCCACCCAAATATCCTTACCCACCTTAAACCACCCTAAAAACACCCTTGTCACCCAAATACCCTTACCCTAAACCTCAAAAATACCCTTCCTACCCAAATACCCCTACCCACCCTAAACCCTATCATTTCCCGTGCCACCTAAAAAACCCATACCCACCCTAAACCCTAAAATTACCATTGCCACCCAAAAACCCAAACCCACCCTGAATCCTAAAAATACCCTTTCTACCCAAATATCCCTACCCACCCTAAACCCTAAAAATACCCTTGTCACCAAAATACCCTTACCCTAAACCCCAAAAAGACCCATCCCACCTTAATACCCCTACCCACCCTAAACCCTAAAAGTACCCTTGCCATCCAAATACCTTTATCCATCCTAAACACTAAAAATACCCTTGCCACCATACATACATCTGTACCTTATTGACCCCAACCTCTCAACCATACCCAACTCTAAAACCTAAAACTATCCTTGCCACCCAAATACCTCTACCCACCATGAACCCCTAAAATACCTTTGCCACCCAAATGCCCTTACCCACCCTAAACACTAAAATTACCCTTGCCACCCAAAAAGCAAACCTACCATAAACCCTAAAAATACTCTTACCACCCAAATACCCCTAACCACCCAAAACCCTAAAATCATCCTTGCCACCCAAATACCCTTACCCTAAACCCAAAAAATACCCTTCCCACCCAAATACCCCTACCCACCCTAAACTGTAAAGGTACCCTTGTAACTCAAATACCCCTATCCACCCTAAACCCTAAAATTACCCTTGCCACCCTAATACCTTTACCCACCCTCAACCCTAAAAATACCCTTGCAACCAAAATACCCTTACCCCCAAACCATAAAAATACCCCTGCACCCAAATACCCTTACCCACCCTAAACCTTAAAATGCCCTTATCACCCAAATACCCCTACCCACCCCAACAATAAAAAATCCCCTTGCCACCCAAATACCCCTACCCACCCTAAACCCTAAAATTACCCTTGACATCCATATACCCATCCTAAACCCTAAAATGACCCTTGCCACCCAAAAATCTATACCCACCCTAACCCCTAGAATTTCCCTTGCCACCCATATATCCATACCCACCCTAAACCCTAAAATTACCCTTGCCACCCAAAAAATCAAACCTACCATAAACACTAAAAATACTCTTGCCACCCAAATACCCCTAGCCACCCTAAATCCTAAAAACAACCCTGCCACCCAAATACCCTTACCCCAAACCCCCAAAATACCCTTCCCACCCAAATACCCCTACCCACCCTAAACTCTAAAAGTACCCTTGCCACTCAAATACCCTTATCCACCCTAAACCCTAAAAATACCCTTGCAACCAAAATACCCTTACCCACCCTTAACCATAAAAATACCCTTGCCACCCAAACACCCCTATCCACCCTAAACCCTAACAATACCCTTGTCAGTGGTGTAACAAAACTTGAGGGAGCCCCCCTGCAGGGTACGTGGAGGGGCCCCCTCTGGACTCAATCTGGAGCTCTCCGGCCGAAGTGCTGTGCTGAGGGAGCCCCCTGGAGCCTTTGCCACCCAAAAACCTTTACCCACCCTAAACCCTAAAAATACTCTTGCCACCCAAACATCCCTAACCACCCTAAACCCACCCTAAAAATACCCTTGTCACCCAAATACCCTTACCCTAAACGCCAAAAATACCCTTCCTACCCAAATACCCCTACCCACCCTAAACCCTAGAAGTACCCTTGCCACCCAAATACCCTTACCAACCGTAAGCCCTAAAAATACCCTTGCTACCCAAATACCCCCTACCCACTCTAAACTCTAAAAATACCCTAGCCACCCAAATACCCATACCCACCCTAAACCCTAAAAACCCTCTTGTCACCCAAATAACCTTGCCAACCCTGAACCCTAAACATACCCTTGCCACCCAAATAGCCTTACTCACCCTAAACCCTAGAAAACGACCTTGCCCATATATATATATATTCACAGAAAAAAACAGAGGTTTCAGGGACGTTATAGTTAGTTGGACATTTCATTCGTACAAAACCAGTGAAATTCGGCCGTTATAGTTAGTTCAGCTAACTATAACTCGCGCCCCCGCAATGCACTGCTGATGACGTAACATATTACATCACTCATGACATGGTCAGTGACATCACTGATGACATCACTGATGACATCTCAAATGACATCACTGATGACATCACCCAGTGACTGTGTGTTTCTGTAAAGTTTAAATATGTTTAATATATATAGGCCAAGGTGTATTGAAGAATAAGTGGGTGTATGAGTGTCTGAATGGATGATTTAGTAGGTGCGTGACTGTATAAGTGAGTGATTAAATGTGTCTTACTGAATGCATGGGTTAGTGACTAAACTGTGTGAATGTCTGTATCAGTGTGTCTGTTGTTGTGTAAGCTGCTGCATGGGTTGGTGAGTAGCTACATGAGTGTCTATATGGGTTATTGATTGGTTGCCTGAGTATCTGAATGGGTGCCGGAGTGTTTGTGTGGGTGGGTGGGGGGTGTGTGACTTTGTGCATAGATGTGTGAGTGGGTGATTCACTGGGTGTATAGGTTTAAGAGTGTGTCTGTGAAGGGCTGTATGGGTGAGTGAGTGTGCATATGGCTGTGTTGGTGAGTGAATGGATGTCTCAGTGGTATAGGTGTGAGTAACTGCATATGTGAAAGGCAGTATATGTGAGTGTTGAGTATATAAATGACTATATGTAAGAGTGAGTGATAGTGAGAGTGGCTGTATGGATGAGTGTGTGTTTGTGTCAGTGATTGTATAAGAGAGTAAGTATGTGTTAGTATCTGTATGAATAGGTGAGGTGGTGTGTGTATAACTGTATAGGTGAGTAAATGGGAGTGTGATTGATTCTTTACATGACTGACTAGGTGTGTAAGTAACTGTATGGGTGAGTGGCGGTGTGTGAGTGTCTGTATAGGTGTATGAGGGCATATGATAGTGCTGTATTGATGAGTGACTGCATGTATGAGTGACTGTATGGGTGAATGAATGGATGTGTGTGTAGACCTAGGAATCAGTGAGTGAGTATGTAGTAACTGGTGTTGGTGTGTCTATGGTTTCGAAAATGGTACTCTGTATTTTAGAGTGGGTGTATCAAAGGTTATATTAGGGAGTGAGGAGATGCATCAGATTATCACGTGGATGATGTCATCAGTGATGTCATCAGTGATGTCATTTGAGATGTCATCAGTGATGTCATCAGTGATGTCACTGACCATATCATGAATGATGTAATATGTGACGTCATCAGCAGTGCATTGCGGGGGCGCGAGTTATAGTTAGCTGAACTAACTATAACGGCCGAATTTCACTGGTTTTGTACGAGTGAAATGTCCAACTAACTAGAACGTCCCTGAAACCTCTGGTTTTTTTCAGTGAATTTCTAAGGTTTTTTAAATGCTAATTTCTAACTATAACGTGTCTGAAACCTATGGTTTTTTCAGTGAATTTCAAAGGTTTTTTAAATGCTAATTTCTAACTATAACGTCCCTGAAACCTATGGTTTTTTCAGTGAATTTCAAAGGTTTTTTAAATGCTAATTTCTAACTATGCCTACAGAGGTAGTACATGTGAAGAAAGAGGAACAAAGGCACAGAAAGAAGCAAGACAAATGCAGAAAGAGGCAACAGAAGTCCAGAAAGACGAAGAAAGGTGCAGAAAGAAGCAAGAGATGTGCAGAAAGAACCAACAGAGGAGCAGAAAGTCCTCCTGTGCCCCCAACTTCTTGCTGACGGGTACTGGTGGTAACTGACTCTGACTAACCAGGCCTAGAGCCAGTGCTATGCTAAAAGACACTTAGAATACAGTAAAAACACCTACATACACTAGGGAACACTATGCGATGGGGTACCCCTGTGATTAGCATGACCTCCTCTGTAAGGCCCTAGTACATAATAGGGCAGGGGGATTAAAACTACCTCTAAGTCAGAGGTGCAGAAAGATGCTTCTTTAAGTAGTAGTCACGTTTGCAGAGTGGTAGAGAAAGGGTGCTGGGCCTCCGACCAGAGCTCAGGAATTCCGCTGCCTAGGACTTACAGGAGGTACCAGGAGGGCTTCTTGGCCCCCAAACTCCCTCAGGACTAAATTGGACTTCATCCCCATCCCGTAGTCTGCCAGGAGGCGCGTTTGCAGAGTGGTGGAGAAAGGGGAGCATGGCCTCCGAAGACGTCTTAGCAATCCCACTGTGTGGGACTTACTAGAGGTAACAAGAGGGGTAGTTGGCCCCCAAGGACATCCTTGGGGGCCAACTTCCCCTCCTATTACCTCCAGTAAGTTCCACACAGGAGCATTGGTAAGTACTCGTACCAGGCCACGCCCCCTTTGCCCACCACTCTACAAACACGCTCCCTGGCGCGCTCTTGGATGGGGATTGAAGTCCCCTTTGCTGCTGGGGGTCCTTTAGGGGCCAACTAGCCTACCTCTTACCTCCAGTAAGCCCCACGCAGTGGGATTGCTGAGAGGTAGACAAAGGCCATGCCCCCTTTCTCCACCACTCTGCAAACGCGCCCCCTGGCGCGTTGTAACTTGGGGGATTAAGTCCCCTTGAATCCTGAGGGTCCCTGGGGGCCAACTAGCCCACCAGGTACCTCCAGTAAGTGCCACAGAGCTGCGTTGCAGAGAGGTGTTCCGAGGCCATGCCCCTTTTTACACCATGCTGCAAACGCGGCTTCTGGTGCACTGCTGCTCGGAGGATGAAGTCCATTTTATCATGAGATCCTCAGGACAGAAGAGGACCTCATCGCCCCACCAGCAATGCGCCAGAAGCCGCATTTGCAGAGTGGTGTAAAAAGGGGCGTGGCCTCGGACCACCTCTCTGCAACGCAGCTCTGTGGCGCTTACTGGAGGTACCTGGTGGGCTAGTTGGCCCCCAGGGACCCTCAGGATTGAAGGGGACTTAATCCCCCAATTTACAACACGCCAGGGGGCGGTTTGCACACTTGTTATATCAGGCCCCGCCCCCTCCCTGCACCACTGTGCAAATGCGCCCCCTGGTGCATTGTAAGTTGGGGGATTAAGTCCCCTTGAATCCTGAGGGTCCCTGGGGGCCAACTAGCCCACCAGGTACCTCCAGTAAGCGCCACAGAGCTGCGTTGCAGAGAGGTGTAAAAAAAGGGGCGTGGACTCGGACCACCTCTCTGCAACGCAGCTCTGTGGTGCTTACTGGAGGTACCCGGTGGGCTAGTTGGCCCCCAGGGACCCTCAGGATTGAAGGGGACTTAATCCCCCAATTTACAGCGCGCCAGGGGGCACGTTTGCACACTTGTTATGTCAGCCTCCGCCCCCTCCCTGCACCACTGTGCAAACGCGCCCCCTGGCGCGTTGTAAGTTGGGGAATTAAGTCCCCTTGAATCCTGAGGGTCCCTGGGGGCCAACTAGCCCACCAGGTACCTCCAGTAAGCGCCACAGAGCTGCGTTGCAGAGAGGTGTAAAAAGGGGCGTGGCCTCAGACCTCTCTGAAATGCAGCTCTGTGGCGCTTACTGAAGGTACCTGGTGGGCTAGTTGGCACCCAAGGAACCCTCAGTATTCAAGGGGAATTAATCCCCCAACTTAGAACGCGCCAGGGGGCACGTTTGCAGAGTGCTGCATGGAGGGGGGCCTCCGGCGAGTTGCCGGTTTCTTTTTCTTTTTTTTTAATTCTAATTTTATGGGAGGGGGGCTGCGTGGCCCCCCTTCCCTGGGCCACTTTTGGCCCCGGGGACCCCATCCCCCGGGGCCTGAGCATTTTCCTTGTTTTTTTTTTTTTTAAACGGGAAGGGGGCCGCGTGGCCTCCCTTCCCTGGGCCACTATTGGCCCCGGGGACCCCATCCCCCGGGGCCTGTCCTGGTTAATATATTTTTTTTTATATTTGCGGGGAGTGGGTCCGCGTGGCCCCCCTCCCCTGGGCCATTTCTGGCCCCGGGGACCACATCCCCCGGGGCCTGGCCTAATTTATTTTTCTAAATTTCGCGGGAGGGGGGCCATGTGGCCCTCCTCCCGGGCCACTTCTGGCCCTGGGGACCCCATCCCCCAGGACCTGGCCTGACCATTAGGGACCGTGGGGGGAGCCCCAATGTCCCCACGGTCCCACCGGCTCCCCGCCTCCTGCGGGAGCCGGCATTGCTTTTGAGCAAGGGGAGCTGCTGACATGCAGCTCCCCTTGCTCAAAAGCAATTCTGCTTTGCTTCATTGAAGCGAGAGCAGAGTTTGCTATGACAGGGCAGGAGCCGCACGGCTCCCGCCCTGCCATAGCAAACAGCAATGTCCCAGGGGTGGGCACCCCGGGACATTGCAGGAGCCGGCCCTAGGGGGTGGCGGTCCCCAGGGCCATCGAGGGCTCCAGGAGGGGGGCCGCGCAGCCCCCCTCCCTTCATTTTCAAAGCCCCGGGGAGGTGGTGGTCCCCGGGGTTTGGGGGTCCGTAACAGACCCCCCAATTTCAATATTTAGTGCCCCGGGGAGTTGGTGGTCCCCGGGGCATGTGGGGGGGCTCGAGCCCCCCCCACACATTTATTTTTAGAAAAAACAGAGCCCCGGGGAGGTGGCGGTCACCGGGGCTTGTCGGGGCCCGCGAGGCCCCCCACCCTATTTATAAAAAAAGCCCCGGGGAGGTGGCGGTCCCCGGGGCTTGGGGGGCCGCGAGCCCCCCCACACTTTTAGCATAATGCCCCGGGGAGGTGGCGGTCCCCGGGCCTGTGGGGGTCCGCGTGCCCCCCACACATCATAAATAAAGCAACGGGGAGGTGGCGGTCCCCGGGGCTGTGGGCCCCCACCACATAATTAGGCATGCCCCCAGGACCTGGCCCACCCGGGGGCTTTTTTTAAAATGTTTCGGCCGGATTTGCGACCCCAGCGCGAATTCGGCCGATTTTTAAATTTAAAAAATGCTTTTTTTGGCCCTGAGCAGGCCTAGGGGGTCAGGGTGTTTGTACCCTGCCCCCTTTTCATGTTTTTTATCTTTGTTTCACCCCTTTTCTTGTGACTCGGTTACCGAGTCACAAGATGGCTGCCAACACTTCCTGGTTTGGAGTGTTGGCAGTCAATCAGAGTGAAGCTCGTGCCCGGGAGGGTTCGTGAACCCTCCTCGGTGCTCAGATATCGATATTTTTCTTTTTAAAATTTCTCAGGAACTACTGAATGGATTTACCCCATTTAACAACAAGCATTGGCATAGCCAATAGGTCTCGCCTTTGGGACCTTATGTGTTTAGCCAGAACTTTTGGCTATGTTGTAGAGCATTGTGGCTGCTGTGCATCATGTTGAAAAGTTATAATAAAAAGTGTTAAGCATTTTTGTTACCTTTATACAAACCAAGACGACATTATATACAACTGAACAACCTGATTAAAAAAGATTTTAACATAAAAAATGTCTTCTATTTTTTTTGTGCTTGCACTGCTGGCAACTTCTTCCTGCCTGTTCTCATGCTTGTTTGTTATAATTTTTTTTGTTATGGGGGAGCAGGACATAAATAACGGGGGAGTGGAGGTTGGAAAACAGTAATTTAATTAGAACACGAGCAGCGGACGGACACTAGGGGAGAATCAACAGATGCCAGATTCCGAGGGCAGAGTGACGTGATGCTTAGGTGATGTTTAGGTGATGCTTAGGTGATGCTTAGGTGGTGCGCTGATGCAAAATGGTGGTGGTGAATGATGTTTGGTGCTCAGGTGGTGCCACTATATGGTGTGAATTGGAGGTATGTTGTGGATTGTGGAGTTGTGGAGTTGAAATATGTTGTTTGGTGTGTAATTATGTGGTGTGTATTGGAAATGTGTGGAGTTGAATTGTGTGGCCTGGAACTGTGGTGTTGAGTGAAATTATGCTTAGTGAAATTGTGTCATAGTGTGGAGTGCATTTATGTTGATGGGTGGTATGTGGCATAGAGTGCATTTATGTGGAGTGTATTTATATTGCATTGAGTAGAGTGTAATTATGTGGCGTGTTATTACGTGGCACTTAGTGGTATTGTGTGGAGTGTATTTATGTTGCATTGAGTAGAGTATAATTATGTGGCATGTAATTATGTGGCACTGAGTGGTATTATGTGGAGTGTATGTTGCATTCAGTAGAGTGTAATTATGTGGGGTGTAATTATGTGGCACTGAGTGGTATTATTTGGAGTGTATGTTGCATTGAGTGCAGTGTAATTATGTAGCATATAATTATGTGGCACTGAGTGGCATTATGTGGAGTGTATTTATGTTGCATTAATTAGTGTAATTATGTGGCGTGTAATTATGTGGCACAGTGGTATTATGTGGAGTGTATTTATGTTGCATTGAGTAGAGTGTAATTATGTGGTGTGTAATTATGTGGCACCGAGTGGTATGTGGAGTGTATTTATGTTGAATTGAGTAGAGTGTAATTATGTGGCTTGTAATTATGTGGTACTGAGTGGTATGTGGGGTGTGTTTATCTTGCATTGAGTAGAGGGTAAATATGTGGCGTGTAATTATGTGGAACTGAGTGGTATTATATGGAGTGTGTTTATGTTGCATTAAGTACAGTGTAATTATGTGGCGTGTAATTATGTGACGTGTAATTATGTGGTACTGAGTGGTATTATGTGGAGTGTATTTATGTTGCATTGGAAAGTAGGCCCCTAAAAATGAGTAGTCGAAGGATACAAGTCAATCAATCAAAAATCAAAAGGATGGTAAAGAGGTTATGCTCCAGGCGAGGAACAATACAAGAAGAGGAAAGCAAACCATTGGGTAAGAAACAAGCAAATGAGAGTGACAAAGACAAACATGGGTAAGCAATGGCAGGCTTTAAGGTCACTGTAAGGTTTTGGTAAGTCCTCAAAAAATCTTTTGCAACCAGACCTATCAACACCCTTCCAACCATACATCCCTACAAGGAGTATGGGTAAGCGCTTCAGCGCCACACAAATGGATAGTAAGTTCTAAACAAATACTGCAATACAAAGAAAGGGGTCATTGGGAGCCCAGGAACTGGATGTAATTAAACGCTTCAGTGACACCCACGGCTACAAAGCGCTATATAAATGATACAACAGACTAGATACTTACTCATCAACCCAAAGCAGTGTTTTAAATGGAAATATAAAAGTGCTGGTACACACTATACAGAATACCTGTTTGCTCCTGAGAAGTGCCAGTAATCTCCCACATACCTGCCAACTTGAAGAACAACCTCACAGTGTGAGGAGGGGCTGTGGCCTTGAGGGGACGGGCCTCATGCTCAGAAATATTCAGGAGGCACTTTTGAACCCCACCCCTAAGCCCCCTCCTCCCCAAAAAAAGCTTAGGGAGGCTGGTGCTGATGTCCTCCTGGGGTGTTTTCACACCCCTTAATGTACGTTGGCAGTTCAAAGCCTCCCAAGATGGAAAACCACTATTTACGGTGGTTTTCAGCTCGTTTTCCATGCCACAGTGTGATATCGGCTCCTCACCAGGTGATGGGAGCCAAGATCGTGTGTCACAATGTAGCCCGTGTGAGTTGGCAGGTATGCTCCCATTAAATGTAATGGAATCCTGCTGAGAAGTGCGGGCACTTTGTACCTGACAGCACCTACCCATTTAAAGCACTGTCTGAAAGCACTTCAGGCCTCGCAAGAGGTATGGAAATCGTATATAAATAACCATACATAACAATACAATGTCTTCCTTGTTGTTTACTTGCATACATTGTTGTTTAAACGTATTCAGTGTATGCCTCTAGGTAAAGTGATCTGTGCTATATAAAACTTCAAAAATAAAATAAAAATAAATGTGAGTAGGCTGGGCCAATCGGCATACTGTTTTCCTACAGCCCTGGGCTCTCACATATGCCCGCTTCACCCTGGTATTTAAAAGTTATCCCATGCCATGGAGATGCCTCCGCGTGCACGCTGTAAGCCCGCTTGCACGACACTTACCGCCTTTAGTAGGGGCAGCGCTGTGTTGCCCCTCGGGGCCAAACTCGCAGTCAATAAAGGCCATCAATAAAAATAAATAAATAACGGCCACATTAAGCCAAGCTCGGCTTGTAGTCACAAGTAGTACTCTGAGTTTTGGGAATTGCGGTTTTGTATATACCTTTGGAAGTGTATTCAAGTCCCAAAGAGCACACAGAGGAGACACTGCTTTGTGCCGTGCCCAGTCTCTATTCTAAATGCAAGACCACAAGTACCAGCATGCAAAGGGGAAACGTTTCGCACCTGACACACAGCAGCGTGCAGTTTCTGTAAGAAGGGAATCATTTCATTATTCTTTCCACTTTTATCAAAGACCGCTCCCTCTCACCGACGGCCTCTTTCTCAGGCAGCTTAGGTCCATCGGTTAGTGTTCCCAACACAACACACCATACAGCACCTTGCCCACGCATACCACCCCTCCCCCTTCCAGTCATCACCACAGCCAACACACCCCAAACACCTCCTTTGTAGTACAAATTGGAGCCTCTGGAGGGGCCTGCCTGCCTCGCTCCTTCGCACCCAGCCAGGCCCATCCCTTTAATATGCAAGGGTCCAGACACTGCAGGAAGGAGCACGCGAGGCCGATGCAGACCCCCTAGGCAGGGCTTGTGAAAGAAACCAAACAATGGGCTCTCTCGGGGACTCCTGGTTCACATGCAAACCTTCCCTCCCCACGAAGAATTTGGAGCATTCCTTGCCATAATTCCTCTGCCTTGTTTCACTTCGATCATTTCCTGTACCTCAAATGTCAAATCAAAGACGGGAATAAAAGGTGCGCACCTTTTAGTCTCCACTCAGTCTCTCGTACTGCGGTCGTTGATACACGGGGCTCCGCCTCTGGGCTTGGCAGTGAAAGGAGTAGAGGCCCAGACCTGGCAGTCAGAGCGCGTGGCTGGTGATTTACACATGGGCAAGAACCCAGCACGCGCGCACATAGCTGCGCCAGAACTTCACCACACAACGGGTCTTCACTGGCCTCTTAAAATGCACTCGGCGTTGAGGAAACGAGTTTCATCGCTGCAATGAGCAAAAGCAAAACCTAACAGGCCACGAGATGGGTACGGCCCGCTGTCCCTCCCTCCAAGTCACTCATTGATGGCAGTTAGACGATGAACAGCAACGCCGTTATTAGCTGCAAGCCTGGTTGAGTAAGCTCTATAAAACCAAGATGTTGTTATCATGACGATTTAAAGGTTCCCAGAACCCCGTTTTGCTGGCAGCAGGCAAAGGCTTGGGGATTTGTGTGAGGTGCCAAGACAGCACGAGTTTGCTTTGTTTTATGTTTATTGTAGCGTGTGAGTGGATGCACACTCCTGAATCCAGCTTGGAGGGCTTGCACCAAGCAAGTAACGTGGCTGGAGGGATGAGGAATGGGACAGGAGCACCGGGCTTCACGGCAACCAGGAGCAACAGTCTGCGAAAAACAGAAAAATGTAGAACTAAACTCAATTGAAACAAGTAACCTGAGACTGGAATGCAGCCTGACCTCCATCTGGCACACTGCGCGCCGCCAATGATAATTAAAAACAGATGGCACACGGCCGCGCTGCTGCTCGCTCCCGAGCACCCTATGCCAGGGGAGAGAGAAGGCGGGACATGCACCCGCCTTAGGCCAATTGCATGCTGTCTTTCTTAGAAAGACGCATGCAAAGGCCAATAGCGGGAGATAAAAAAAAAAGCACACGCACGAGCGTGTGTTTTGAGTTTAAAGCCCTTACTAAAAGCCTCGCAGAGCAGCGCATGCGCGCTGGCTCAGGCGAGACCTAAAAAGGGCGCAGTCTAATGCAAGACCTACCTTTTTGCCAAATTTGGTGTAATTCCGTTCAGCAGGTCGGCCTATAGCCTGTAATAAAGTTCCTATGGAAATTAACATGGGGAAAACGTGTTTTGGGACCCCCCTTTTTTCTCGGCCCCCGCTTGACGAATCACCCCAAAACTTCCAACACACAAACTGAGCGGTCCAACCCTGTTTTTTGGAAAATTTCACGAAGATTCGTCAAACGGCGCCAAAGATATTGGCAAATCAAAAATGCTTTTCCTATGGTAACTAGGTCCTAACTATAACTACCTACTGGCGACCGCAAGTAGGTAATATATATATATATATATATATATATATATATATATATATATATATATATATATATATATATATATATATATATATATATATATGTATATATATATATATAACAACAAACGCCTTCTATTCCTCAAGAAAGCAGTAACGGCACTCAGTGAGTTTGTTTTTCTGGCTTTTAATCCTTTGAGTGTTACATCAACGCGTTTCAGCCGTTACCTCACGGCCTTGTTCACGATGTCAAGCTACACACAGATTTCCATTTAGTTACATTACAAAACTGTAATGTTTTAGCATAGACATTTAAAAAGGACTCTTATTACTCGTAGTTGTGTATGGTACAGTCACAATAGGAAAACGTGGCGGCCATTTTAAAACATGTTCTTTTAAACTTGCACTCAATGTGTTTAAATGCAAAGCGGAAAGTTCCCAACACTATACAACCTGATCCTCTATCAATATTCAATTTCTAGTTGTATAATACAATTAAAGTGCTTTCAGTGCATACAGTTAATATTTTACTGCCACATTTTATTTTTTCCCTTTCTTTTTATATTTAAAAGAAAGGGGGACAAACTCTCTAGACATCATCAACTACTTTACCACAAGTCCAGAATATAATTTTTTGGTTTCATAAAGTGCTAGTGCTTAATTTATTTTTTTCATTGATTTTTCAAAGTGCTAGTGCTGTGCTAAAGTTTCTAAAGTGCAGATCTATTCATTATTCAAGTGCTTGATGGTTGTCTGATAAAATACATTTGAAACTCTTTCGGACTTATTGCCAGATAACTAAATAGAGATAAAACCTCTCTATAATATCTTTTCACTTGAATCTTTTTCTACTAATCTTCTTGTGTCTAAAGTGCTTCATAACTTTTTAATTAAAGTGCTAGTGCTCATTATCTTACTTGTGGTTGTTTTCTAAAATTACGTACTAAACTTAAAAACAGTAAATTATTCTAATTCATCGTATGTTGCTTTTCCTGATTGGAGTGTCATACGGGAATTTTAAAAATACTTTCTTTAAAAAAGGCATGTAAATAATTCCTTGTCCAGATTAAAACCGTTTGGTTCTTTTGCATCCAGTTCAAGGATATAGAAAGTCTCCAGTTTTCTCAATTCTTTCTCCCTGTCCCCTCCTCTTCTTCTCTTGGGTACTTGAGCTATACAACTATATGTCATAGACTTTGGATCACTTTGGTGTTCTTTTTCAAAATGTCTGGCTATTGGATAGCTTCTATCCTTATTGTCGTCTTAGAGGGTTTAAACAACACCTTTTCTCTATTCAGATTTCTTGCTTTTTTGGATGCTGTTTCTAGACTATCAATAGAATAGCCTCTTTCAATAAACCGATGTTTCATGTCCTGTTCTACTCTGTCATATTCCTGAAGGGTGCTACAAGCTCTTCTGGCTCTGGAAAATTCCCCAAAATGGATACTCCTGATAAGGGGCGAAGGGTGGGAACTTCCCGCATGCAGAATAGTATTTCCAGTGGTGAGTTTTCTAAAGATAGTACTTTCAAGTTTTCCCCCTTCTACCCACACCCTGATGTCTAAAAACTCTACTGAATGTTTACTTTTCTGCCCCACAAAGTTCAAATTCAAGTAATTATTATTTAGTTCATTGATGAATAAGTCCACCTCCGTCTCCGTGCCCTGACACAGCATGAAGACGTCATCAATGAATCTCGACCAGATAAGGACTTTTTCCAACCAGTGTTCAAAGGCTTGGCTCCCGAGCACCTGCTCCTCCCACCAGCCCAGATGTAGATTAGCATAACTGGGGGCGAAGCAGGTGCCCATGGACGTTCCTTGTTCCTGCTGGAACAGTTCTTTCCCGAACAGAAAAATATTCCTGGTTAGGCACCAATGCATCATTTCGAGAATCATCCCATTGTGGTTGGAAAATCTCATAGGTTTCGTCTTGAGAAAGTGCTCCGTGGCTTTAAGTCCATCCTTGTGCCTAATACTTGTATATAGGGTGGATATGTCTAATGTCATGAGCACCATATCCTCCTCCCACTTTATATCATAGATCTTTTTTAAAAAATCTGTTGAATCTCTCAAAATAGATGGCAAAGTTCTTACTAGTGGGTTCAAGTAAAAGTCAATGTATTTAGAGACATTTTCAAACATACTCTGTTTGGCAGATATTATTGGTCTCCCGGGAGAACTACTCAAATTTTTATGGATCATTGGGATCATATAAAATACCGGGATGACTGGATGTTTCTGCTTTAAAAATTGATATCCGTCCCATGTCAGGAGTTCTTGTTCCTTCCAGTAGCTTAACCGTTCATTGAATTTCTCTTGTACTCCTTCATATTCCTCCATTGCAATTCGTCTGTAGCACTCTATATTATTCAATTGAAGTAGGGCCTCCTTTTCATACAAGTCCTTCCCCCAGAGTACTACATTCCCTCCTTTGTCGGAGGGTTTTATGATAGTACCTGCATCTCCCCCTCTAATGCAGATAATACTTCTTTCAATTAATTCATCACTTCAGCCCTCTCAATTTCCACATATTTTATTAAGATTTTAATCATATTGGCTGAGCTCTCTGCATTGTTCTCCGCCCACTCTTTTAATAGTCCTGGGTGCGGATTTTCGTACGTGGGGGTGATCATTATTCTTAATCCTCGGGGTACTCGACCTACTTGTATATATTGTTTAAGGGAAGCTATTTCCCACCAACGCGAGATTTCCCTTTTCTTTAGTTTCTCCAATTTGTGTAAAATTCTGCACACATCACTGTTAGTTGCCTGCAAGGAGGTACTTCCTCCATCATAAAATGTCCCATGAGAGGCGGAATCCACGAACAGTTTCAATGCCTCTTGTTCCCGTAATACACATATATATATATATTCAATGAAAATCCAAAGGATACAGGCTCCGACTTCACTCATAGAAAACCATAGAAATTCAGCAGTTATAGTTACCAGAGCTAACTATAACTTACACCCCCACAATGCACTGCTTATGACCTCACATATCACATTACCCATGACATGGTTAGTGAAATTACTGATGGCATCTCAAATGACATCACTGATGACATCATCAAGTGAGAGTAAGTGTTTTTAAGAGTTTATGGGTGTTAAACATAAACACTAACCTACTACAAAAGTTAGATTAGTATCCTAGGTGTGCTACTACTAAGTGATACTGCTTCTAACATATATTATCTGAGTGGTTATGGGACTGTAGGTATCCTTGTGTGTATGGGTGTGTGAGTGGTTGAATGGGTGTATAACTGGGTGTGTGAGTAGCTGTGTGGGTGAGTGAGATGCTGTGTGAGTGGGTATATTGGTGAGTGAGTGGGTGTGTCAGTGGCTGCATGAGTGAGTGAGTGGCGGTGTGAGTGGCTCTATGGGTGGGTAAATGGGTGTGTAGTGACTGTATGGATGAGTGAGTGGGTGTCTGAATGGCTGTATGAGTGAGTGACTGGGTGTGTAAGTGGCTGTATGGGTGAGTGAGTGGCTATTTGAGTAAGTGTTTAGTTAAGTGAGTTGGTGTGTGAGTGACTGTATTGGAGAGTGTCTGTGTGAATGGCTGCATGGGAAGTGAGAGGATGTGTGACTGCTTGTATGGATGTGTGAGTGAGTGTGTAAGTGCTTGTATGGGTGAGTGAGTGGCTGTGTTCAGAGGCTGTATGGGTGAGTGAGTGGGTGTGTGAGTGACTGTGGTAAATAAGTGGGTGTGTGAGTAGCTGTACTGGTGAGAGTGTCGTTATGTGACTGGCTGTATGGGTGAGTGACTGGTTGAGTGGCTGTATGGGTGAGTGAATGGTTGTATGAGTGGCTGTACGAGAGAGTGAGTGGGTGTGTGAGGGGCTCTATGGAGGAGTGAGTGAGTGGGTGTGTGTGTGTGAGTACAGGTATTGGTCTGTGAATGGGTACGTGATTGGTTGTGTGGTTATGTGAGTGGGCGTACGAGAGGTTGTATGGGGTGTGAGTAGGTGTGTGAGTGGTTCTGTGGATGACGTCATTAGTGAGGTGTCATCAGTAATGTCACTGTCCATGTCGTGAGTGATGTATTATGTGAGGTCATAAGCACTGCATTGCGGGGGCGTAAGTCATAGTTAGGTCAGGTAACTATAACTGCTGAATTTCTATGGTTTTGTACAAGTGAAATCTGAGCCTAACTATAATGTACCCGTAACCTTTGGTTTTTAAGTGAATTTCTAATGTTTTTCAAATTCTATTTCCTAACTATAACGTCCCTGTAGCCTTTGATTTTTTAAGTGAATTTCTATGGTTTTTTAACTAGTAGTCGCATTTGCAGAGTGGTGGAGAATGGGGGAGGGGCCTCCTTCCAGCTTTCAGGAATTCCGCTGTGTCAGACTTACTGAAGGTAACAGGAGGGCTTCTTGGCCACAAGGACCCTCTGTGAGAAGGTGGCCTGGTATATGCTGTCCACTAATTAAAGTGGGCACCCTGTATCAGTCCACACGACCCTTATGATGTATGAGGTCAAAGATAACCTTATTGAAAGCTATCCTAGTGGTAGCTATGGAGAGCAGCCTTCAGGCTTAATCTTGAAGGAATGTAAAGCAGCTTGTTTTACCAGAATATAACCTCCTGAATGACTAAATGAAAGGGGAACCACACAGTAGTTATATAAAAATATGTATTCATTAATATAACACTCTCTTCTAGTCTCTACATGAGATTAGAACACAAAGCACACAATACTGAATCAATAGAACATTCGTAAGTAGCACAATACACAACGGACTCCAGGGGGAGACCGAACCATATACTAAAAAAATGGTATAACAATCACGACTTGACTAGAGACAGTGCGTAGGGCACGTAGAATCGCTGGGACCCCAAGGAACCACCCAACGCAGTGACACAGGGAGCCCACGGAGGACGGGTGCAGTGAGGAAACACGAACACGTGCTCCGTACAACTCTATGGGAAAGTCGCGGTTGCAAAGTTATAGTTTAAGGACACTTCTACGAGGACTTCAAGCAAACCCTTGGGAACATTGGAGGTTCTAGAGCCAACCCACCAGTGAGTACCGAGGTACCCGTGTTACCTATCCCAGAGGAGCCGGGTGCATAGGGGTCAAGTGGAGTCGGAAACCTTCGTCGTTTTCAATGGAGAGCTGCAAAGAAGTACTGCTGCCGGGAAGGCGAAGAGTGTCCGGTGAAATCCAAGCCTGGATTCTAGGTGAGAGGAACCTGAAAGCAGAGGGAACAGAGTCTGGGTCACTTCAGGTGACCAGGGGCTCGGTAGTCGAATGCCCACCGATGTCGGGTGTTTCAGGTGCGAAGAAGGGATGTTTGACTCTGCAGCCACGGGGACCAGGAGATGTCGAGGACAACCAGGATCCGGAGGTGAGCTGTCCCACAAAGGATGTCGAGTGCTGAGGGGTCGATGTCCGGCTGGAGCACCAACAAGCCTTGACAAATGCAACCCACGCAGGAAGGACAAATAGGTTACGGTGGGGACCAGCAAGGTCCAGGGGACTCTCCAAGCAATGGGGAGTCAGGGCACGTCTGGAGCAACCAGGGAAGCCCAAGAACAAACAAGGTGACCCTCGCTAGGACCCACAGGCCAACGGACCAGGAATCGCGAGGAGGCCTCAAGCAAGTCTGCAAAGCACCAGCCCACGGAGCACTCAGTGCGAGGAGGCCAGATTTCTTCAGTGCAAATACTGCTCGGGGTCAGGACTACTCGGAGTCCAATGCACAAGCTCAGGGGTTGCCAACAAGCATATGCACTTGCAAATGTATGCAGTGCATAGGGGTTCGGGTCACGCGGTCCCCATGAGGGATACTGGTCTCAGAATCGCTGAGAGGGCAGATCGACCTCAGGGACCTTCGGAAACCCACCTCCTGTGTTGCTGAAATCTTGGGAGTCCTCAGGAGCTTGGGAGATGCAAGCCAGCCAGATGGGCTTAGGTGCCTGCTAGTGCAGGGGAGTAACTCCTTTACTCCAAGGGAGATTCTTCAGTCATCCAGCATTGTGCAGACAGTCGAAGTACTTGGTTTCTTCTTAGTAGAATCTTGTCCAGGTAAAATCTAAAGTCCTGTAGCCAGGTAACCCACTTTATACCCACGGGAAAGGGTTGGACAGATTCAGGGGACCCTCCTAGGGGAGGGGCAGGACAGAGGGGTGGCTACACCCATGTCCTTTGTCCAGTTTTGCGCCAGAGCAGGAGCCAATGGCTCTTATAACTGGTTTGAGCTGGACTATGCACAGGGACTCCAAATGTGCCCCAGTGCAGACTTTCTGGCACTCTCAGAGTGCACCCACCCAGACCCAATACACTAAACCCTGCCTGGGAGGTGGTCACACCTTCTTGTGACAGGATGCCTATTGTCATGCCTTCCTCTGCTCGAGCTTGGCTCAGCAGCAGGAGAGCAGAATCGAGTCTGTGGCTGGCAGCGTCCATTTTGTGCTGCCCGGGTCGAGAAAGCTGGTACCGGGTAGACCGGTGACCCACAGTAGTGGTTTCAGAAGGGTGGAATCATACCTCCGTATGATTCCAAGGTGTTTGACACCAAACACAACATGTTTCTAAGCAGCCGTTTGGAAGTTAGCATTTACCGTTAGGTTATAATGCAACTTAACCTATATGTCTGGCTGCATCACAGACAACCCCGGAGAATGGTCTCCGAAGGCTGCAGAGGGGCTCTGCCCATGCAGGGCCACCCTCTCACGTAAAACCCAGCACCCTGCCTTCAGGATTGATAAGGCCTGTCATAGGGGTGACTGGTTTTTAAGTGTAGTGATTTAGCTAGATATAGTGATCCTATATCTAAGTAAGTGGTGCAAGCACCAGCTTACACAGGCTGCTGTAGCAGACCTGTTGTGTCATTTTGAATGGCCTCTCATGGGTGGCATAATACATGCTTCAGCCCAGGGGAGGCCTCCGGGGTACCTATGCCCTGGGTACATGGTGTACCATATACTAGGGACTGATAAGGGTACCCCAGTATCCAATCTGGAGTGTACCTAAAGTACATACATAGCAATTTAAGGGAGAAAGCAGATAGACTGGGGTCCTGGATAGCAGGATCCCAGTTAGACTAGTCCAAAAACAGTGAGACATCAGCAAAAAGTGGGGGTAACCATAAGAAGCGGATACTACTTTCCTACACCCTCAGCATCCAGGAGGACTTCATTTCTCTACCAGTAGTGTGCCAGGAGGGGCGTTTGCAGAGTGGTGGAGAAAGGGGGTGTGGCCTCCAAAGACCTCTCAGCAATCCCACTGTGTGCAACTTACTGGAGGTAACAGGAGGGCCTGTTAGCCCCCAAGAACCCTCGGCAGCCAAGGGGACTTCATCCCCCAACCAGCAGTGCACCAGGAGGAGCATTTGCAGAGTGGTGGAGAAAGGGGGGCATGGCCTCCAAAGACCTCTCAGCAATCCCGCTGTTTTGGACTTACTGGAGGTAACAGGAGGGCTTGTTGACCCCCAAGGACCCTCAAGAGCCAAGGTGACTTCTTCCCCCAACTAGTAGTGCGCCAGGAGGTGCGTTTGCAGAGTGATGGTGAAAGGGGGCGATGCCTCCGAAGACCTCTCAGCAATCCCACTGTGTGGGACATAATGGAGGTAATAGGAGGGCTTGTTGGCCCCCAAGGACCCTCAGCAGCCAAGGGGAATTCATCCCCCAACCAGTAGGGCGCCAGGAGGGGCATTTGCAGAGTGGTGTAGAAAGGGAGTGGGGCCTCTGCGACTTGCCGGTCGTTTAAAAAGAATAATGTGTTATTAGGGGAGGGGGCCCTCCTTCTCTGGGCTGATTTCAGCCCCACGACCCCATTCCCCAGGGCCAGGCCTTTATGGAATGGGGGAGGGGGCAGGGGCGGCCTGCACGGCCTGGGAGTGGGGGGGCGGGCATGGGGGGGTGGGTGGGGGGATGGGGATGAGGGCTGCTTGAAAATAAATAAATAAATAAATAAATATAACTTACCTTGCCGCCGCCGCCGGGTCTGGTGTCTTCTCTCCTGCTTGCCTGTGTCTGACTCCAGATCGAAACAGGAAGCAGGCAGCCAGGCTCCCACCCACAAGCCAATCACAACACTGCAATGGACCTTTGTGATTGGTCTGAGCGCCGTGACACAGCCCTCAGCCAGGGGCTGGAGGGGTGGGTATGTTCTCCATGCAGGCTGTAATGCAGCCTGCATGGAGAACAGGGGAGTGCACATGACTGTTTTTGGAGGCCCGAGAGGGTTGACCAAACAGTCATTGCGCACAGGAGTGCTCTACCACTCCTCCCCTGTAGCTCTGCCCTGCCCCCTCAAGCACTGCCGCAGCAGGAGGAAAAAATAAAATGATAATAACGTTCCGTATTATCATTTTAAATAACGTTCCGTTATTATCATTCTATTTTTTCCTTTCTTTGCTGCTCCTGGCAGTGGGGCGACGCTCCTCCGCCTTAGCGGAGGAGCCACCATTGGGAGGGGGGCACACAGCCCCTCTCCCCAAACTGATGTTGGGCACAGGGAGCCCATCCCCTGGGGCCCGACTTTTTTATTTTTAAAACAAAATTGTTGTAATAGGGGAGGGGGCATGCGGCCTCCTCCCTGGGCCGATTTCAGCCCGGGGACCCCATCCCCAAGGCCCACCCTTTTTAGGTCGAGCATTCGAGACCTGTTGTAACTTCTCTTGTGGGCTTAAAGCCATCCCCCTGCTTTCCATTTGTTTGTTTCAGTGTCCTTTAAAAAATCCTTGCTTACTAGTGGTCAGTCCTGCCTCTTTGTCCCTCCTTTTTCTCTTCCGTTCCTCCCACGCAGCAGGGACTAAGTACTGTCTCATTCTGCTATGGTTTTTTATGTGTTCTTTGGGGGACTATTTTTTTATTGGTTTCCTGGTCTGTTGCTGTTTGCCTGTGTTCAGCTTTGGCGCCATAGCTGCTTACATGTAAATATAGCATTCCTCCCTCCCATCTCCTCTTAATGCCACAGTTGTGTTAGTGCTGCCTCCTGCATCGTGCCGTTCATTGTATTTATTTAGCCTTTTTGCACTTTTCGACGTCCACCGTCAGTTGGGCTTCTTTTTGTTAGGATTTTTGTTTTGGGCTTTCTTTTAAAGGGGAATGGGCTTGTTTTTATTTGCATACGCGGAGCTGCAATCATGGTGGAGGCATGGTACATGGACGAGTCCTCGGAGGACCAGATGCAGCCACATCGGTTGCAGCCCAACCAATATGTGAGCATCGCTGAATTGGAGCGGCTAGGTGTCTTCTACTGGAAGGTAAGGGCCCCAGTAGGCAGCGCTGGGGGTGCCACCACTGCTTTTGTTTTTTTTGCAGTTTTATTTACCGTAAACTCGACCCACAGGTATGAGAGTGCTTTACATGAGCACCCGTTGCATTACAGACACACATTCATCGTAATCAAAATTCTTTATTTCGCAAAGTTTCCAATGCATGTAAAATATACTAAATAAAAATATCTGTAATAAAAGTAGGTGCATATTATATAAAATGCCTCGTGAAGACAGAATTAAAATCAGTGTTTAAAATCTAAAAGTTAAAAGACAATAACCACAAAATGTAAAGTGCATTGTGCCCTCAAAATTAATCTTAGTCGCCTCCCTTTTATCCTCCACTCTCCCATTCTGTCATGGCCCTGCTGCTAAACAAGGAGGACCATAGAAACAAAGCTGTTGTGTAACTAATAAAGGGATTAGACAGTTGTTTCATAAAATGGAGCACAGGGCAGCATTGCTTAAAATGGAGTTTACGCAAAAGGGGGAGAATATACATTTTCCTATGTAAGTTATAAAAACTACAAAAGAACAATATGTGCATATCCGACTGGGCTGACCTTTTATCACAAGGGCAAACTGACAGGTCATTTAGCGAATAGATATTGTTTGGGAAACCCATCATTAGAGGTATGAGGTTCAAACGGAACCTAACTAGAATAAAACGATGTTGGGGATTTGATACAAATACTAAGGGGCCGATTATGATATGGCCCGTGAAGGCTCCGATCTGCAGTTGGAGCCTTTTAGGGCCGCATCGTAATGGGCTGGTCGGTTTTCTTTCCGACCGCCTCATTATGTTGGAAGTGGTCGGAAAGGAAACCAGACGGTCATTCTGGTTGGCTACCAACAGGCTCGGAGAGCCGGTCCGCCAGTTGAAAGCCAGCAAGTAATCTTAAGGGCTTGTCTTTCTGCCCTTGAGATTACAATCACTTTTTCCGACATGGTTCCCATGCCGGTGTGTCCGACATGGAAACCATGTCGGAAAACGTGTTTGGGGCCATAACACGAGCTCCCATTGAGGAAAGGGACCATGCAACCGGGTGTCGGTCGGTCCCATGACCGAGTCCGTGTCGGGCGGAAGTGATTCCGCCCGACATCTTAATAAGCCCCTAAGTATGATTCACCAGCCTGAGTAGGGAGGGGACATGAAAGGTACAGACACACATTAATTTTTCAGGCATGGGAGATTAAGGGATTTGTCCTGAACCACAGGATGCTTGAACCTCCAGCCGTAAGGCTACATCCAAACGTTGGTATCTCCTTTCTTATTCCTCCCTCTTTCCTCCTACACTCCTAGGCATGCCTCAAACCAGTATTTCTTCCCTCCCGGGTCCACCCTCCTCTCTGGTCTCTCCGTCTGCCCTCCTCCGGTCCACAGCACCTTAGGTGAACTTTTCCCCTGTCCGTCGGAGCGTTGTGCCTGAATCCCCTTCCTCCCTTCGCTGCCCTTGTTTTTTTTTCTTGTTTTACTTTTACATTCGCTCAAACAATGGAAGAATGCAGCAGCTTCACAAACCAACTTCTATTTCACAAAATCAAGCCCCAACGCTTAGTGCAACTTCCTTTCATTTGCATTATTATGGACCTTTCTGTTTTGAGCATGTTTACTGAACGCAAGATAGAAAGTACATGCAATAGCTGCCAAGTTTCCCAGGTCCGTTTGTGATGAGCTGAAACTTGGCAGATCCTTCTAGTTACATAACAATGTGACTTCAGTTGAGTCGATATAATAAGAAGCGGCTCTTAGTTCTTATTTAATCGCGACCATTAAAGTGCCCTATGCATACAGAGTTCGTTTAAATGAACAACGGTGGCTTGAGGCTCACCAGGAGTGATTGAAATCAGCCTATAACACTGCTGCATTATGCACTGTAGTTAAAAAGTATAAAGGGGCAGCCTCAATTATCACCAGGATCTAGAGGTAGGCATGCCAGTATCTGGCCTGGCTGGTCAACACTATTTTGCATGCTGTAAAACCCAACCCAACACTTAAAATGCTAACTTTTGTGTGTCTTCGATTTTCCACAGGAAAGTGCCCAGATTGGTTTGATTCACACCTACACACATTAGCACCACGTTACAGAGTTTGCCAGTGAAGCACTACTTTTGTTTTTTCTTGTCTTTCTTTAAACATCATTGTTAAACCATACTGCTTACGTATATAAGCATGGACATTGAAACGGGTCCCTTCTGGGCCCTGTAGTCATGTCCTTAACTAATCAGGCAAAAACACTCATTGATTTCTGAATAATAAGTATAAAAGCGTTAAGACTTTACTCACTCCACTGCAAATAAAAAACAAAAGTAAAAAAAATTGCCATTTTCAACGCCAAGAGCTCTAATTTTCATAAATGCGAGACCGATTGCATTGCAGATGCGTGTTTAAAATTGTATTCTTGCTAAAGAGTTGCCAGGCCTTCTTAAAGTGGGTGCCTCCAAGGCACCCACTCTCCATTGGGACCACGGGGGGAGCCTGAAGGCCCCCACGGTCCCTGCTGGATCCTTGTCTCCTGCGGGAGCTGGCATTGCTTTTAGACATAGGGGGCTGCTAAACTTGCAGCTCCCTCTGTCTAAAAGCAATTCTGCTCTGCTTCCAGCAAGCAAGAGCATTTTCAGTGCTCTCGCTTGCTGGAATTGGAGCGTTTGCTGTGGCTTGGTGGGAGCGTCAAAGCTTCCGCCAAACCACAGCAAACAGCTATGTCCCGAGGGTGGGCACCCCGGGACATAGCAGGAGCTGGCCCTGAGGGGGGGCGGTTCCCAGGTCCATCTATGGCTCTGGGAGGGGGGCTGTGTGACTCCCCTCCTTTTCTTATTTGTAGGGCCTGCCCTAGGGAGGTGCTGGTCCCTGGGCCGAGAATGGCCTGGGAGGGGGGACGCGCGGCCCCACTCCCATTTTTTGAAAAAGAAGATGGCCCCGGGGAGGTGGTGGTCCCTGTGGCCTGGGGGGTCTCTGAGGCCCCCCCACTACAAATTGATCATTGCCCCAGGGAGGTGGTGGTCCCCAGGGCCATGCGGGGTTTGAGACGCCCCTCCATTGCAATGAATTACCCCGGGGAGGTGGTGGTCCCCGGGGCACAGGGGGTTCCAAGAGGTCACCTTATTTCTTTTTGGCATGTGGCCCCGGGAACGTGGTTGTTTCCAGGGCCCAGGGGGTTCAAAAGGCCCCCTGTTTTAAAATAAACAAGCCCCGGGGAGGTGGTGGTCCCCGGGACATTAGTAAGCCCCAGGATGGGGGGGCCTATGTGCCCCCCCTTTATTAAGAAAATGCCCCGGGACGTGGCCCACCCAGAACCGATTATTAATGAAGTACGAGAGCCCGCGCTTAGTTAAAAAAAATATATATCAACAGGATCCGCGGATCCAGTGTGACTCCTGCCACAATGGTTGTAATGGTCCGTGTAGGTCCTCCCCCAAGAGGCCTAGCGGGTCAGGGTATTCCTACCCTGCCCCCTTTACTTTTAACGTTATTCCTGGGACTCGCTTTAAGCCGAGTCCAAAGATGGCTGCCAACACTTCGTGGTTTGAAATGTTGGCATCCAATCAGATCTCAGCACAAGATCGGGAAGGGTCGCGAACCCTCCACGTCCCTATATATAGAAATTTGAATTTCTTATAGTTACTCTGCAACTACTGAACGGATTTACACCAAATCACAAAAAGGCACTTCCCTGGACCAACGTTTACCTTTCTGCCAGATTTAGTGTAATTCCATTTAGCAGTTCGGGCTGTAGCTGTGTCTAAAGGTCCTATGGGAATTAGCATGGGAAAAGCTTGTTTTTTTTACCCCCCCTTTTTCTTGGCCCCCGCTTTACGATTTCACCTAGAAACTATCCATGCACCACAAGTATCACCGGGGCACTTTTGTGGGAATATTTTGTGATAATTCATCAAACGACACCAAAGATATAGGCAAGTCAAAAAACACTTTTTTCTATGGAAACTCTAACTACCTACTGGCAACCGCCAATAGGTGATTTTATTAATATATATATATTATATATATGTATATATATATATATATATAAAATCACGTCTAATTATAGCACTGGGGACTGACTGATATTCCACATGGACATAATTTGGATGCAAAATTACATATACATTTGGGATAACAATGATTTCACATAGATTACCTGATGATGACACATTGTGATAGTGACTTTATGACTTTGCATTTTGCTAAAGATTTGGCACTATTGTCTCCCTTAAGCTATTATTCTCATTATCTTTGATATTTCTCTCTGTATCTTATCTTATGCATTAATTAATTTTTAGATCTACAGAGGAATGAAAGGTCATATAGGAAGAGTTATTCATGGAAGAACTGGATGAATTAATTGTTTGTTTGTTTGATTTGACTCAATTTTAGACAAAAATTATTGAGATAAAACATAATGAAAAGTAAGGCACTGACACTTTCTAAAAACATTTGGTTGGTTATTGAGCACAGGGACTTTAGGCATGTTAGATCTAGTCAGTTAAAATAACAACATACTTAGAGGATGTACTTAGCGACAAATCATATAAGGAACTGATGAATTGTGACAAACATATCTCCTTCACAAGTCTGATGTCCAAATTGTACCCTAATTGAGTGTATATCATTGGTGTAAAAATGGACTAATGGATATGGCTCTAGATAGTAGACTACTTTAGTGTGTGAGAGACACAAAGGAAATGGATTCACACTCTCTCCTCGTTCTCTTCATTTAAATGGAGAAAAGATAATAAGAAAAAATGTGCAATATACTCTAGTTTGACCTCAGGTTGAAATCTTATTTTAATCATATGGAGAGAGTTTGAAGAAATTAGAACAATAAATCTGGAATAGCCAAATTCAAAATTGGATGTGGAGGGTAAAACTGAACATAAGTTTTATCCAGGATAAATCTATCCCAAATTTATGGATATTTCTTCCATCTCAGGAATGTGAACATTCATTATAAGGGGTTAGAAATGTTTATCTTATCTTTTTTGGTCCTTTTTCATAATTCTTTTTAGACATATCTGAAGATGAAATTTTAACTGCCTGTTTTTGGTAATCCTTTCTGGAAAATTATTCCGGAGTACTTTACTATGGAAGGATTGGTAGAAAATAACCAAGAATGGAATTCATTTACCGTGTATTCTTATCAGATATGTAGAAAAACTTAAATAAGAAGGAAAATAATGATAAAAATTGTGGGCAAAGAAAAGGGACTAAAAACTGTGGGCAAAGAAAGAGAATAGAATATCTAACCCCAGATATGTTGCACATAATCAGCCCAAGTAACACAATGCTGTATATATATATATATATATATATATCCTAGAAAAGAACTCAAACCACAAAGCAATGAAGCGGCACACCATCCATTTGCCGTGGAAATTTTATTGCTCACAAACAACGCGTTTCAGCCGTAAAGGCCTTTGTCAAATTACCCAGAAGCGGGTGAAACGGCATTTTGTAAAGCCGCCCCAGCCGCTCCGGAGTGGATTTACCTTGGTTGGAATCCGATATATGCCTGGATGAGGCAGTGAGTGTTTGGCGTGTATGCCCTGAGGGGGTGGGAGCATATCCGCACGGGTCAGAGGGCACTGTGGGGTTGTGTTTTCTCCTCTCTGTGGACTACCGCTGTTCTCTCCGGTGCCCGCCAGTGCATTTGTGCTTGACTTTCCCAGAGCTGTGTCACGCTACGGACATTATTATCTCTGCGGCGTCATCCTATGCCTGTGGGAAGTACTTTGCTTTGAAGTTATGAGTAGCTGGGAAACGGAACGGCAGGCAGTGGCACTTTCCCTTTTTGACGAGAATGTGGATGTAAATACGATCCCCACCACCAGTGGAACTGTTTCAAATACATTGGAACCTAAGCTTAAACAGAACCTTGCACTTCTGGAGAAACTGTGCAAACGGGAACTAAACAAATGGTGGGAGGTTACATCGCTCACTAATTATGTGGAAGTAGGACGTGTACCGAGAGGTTTACGTATTTCTATTATACCAACATATGAAAATCCCAATCTTGAATTACTGGAAGAATGGGCGACCTTTATGGCGAAAACCTGCCAAGGTATGCTAGAAATGTTGATCAAGTATGCCAAAATTGATTTGGAAAAAACAAGGCGTGAATTGACGACTTTGCGCATTGAAATCGAAAAACATAAGGATGAAAAAGTAGTGGCGGACTTCCTAAAAGCACTGGATGGTCGTCTAAAACTATATGAAGATACCATTAAAGTAAAAAAACATCGGAAATTTCTCCAAGATAAAAAAGACTATGCTGAAGGAAGAATCTTAACATACGCCAAACGATTTGATTGGGTTCAGAAAGATCACCAATTTTTCCAACGGGAGAAACAGAACGTAGCCTCCACTGATTCAAGCTCTGATCTAAGCTCTGACGCAGAACGCCAACTTACAACGGTCCGTTTAGGGGTACGTCCCCTAACATTCTTGCACGAGTTTCAAATCCTGAAACAGCAGAAGGAACAGACAACACCATCTGCGGTAGAAGGAAGAGGCAGAGGTCGCGGAAGACCAAAAGGAAGAGCCAAGATCACAAGAAAGAAAGACTAAGAATAACTAGGAGAGGTGGCAGAAAGAAATGTTGGCACCGTCGAACACCATTCACTGACACCTGTGAAAAAACCATTGTCAATTTATCGTCACATATTCTAACCACAGATGAGGAAACCTTACTCAAGTTAGGTTTATCGTTTTGTCCAACCAGCGATTGGAATTATGTGAATTCCAGGATCGACCTCTTTCTGTACATCAGGAAATTAAAGTTGAAGAAGTTGCATCTAGTGGCCAATCAGGGACAGAAATCCAGAATAGATCATAATAACAGGCAAATTGCATCGTGTCCCACATCTAATTTCACGATGGAAGACATTGATACCATCTTGGAAATTCATCAATTGGAGAGTAATGCAACTAATCATGTAAATGACTCCTCCAATGTACAGCTGCAGTCTTTAGGCTTTACAGTGGACACCACACCCAAAAGTGGGTTCAAGCTGAAGTCAAAGTTCAATCCCAATGTCGCCCATGACAATATAGAGGCATATCATTCCGTGCTAACACACGAACTGGCCAAATTAAGGAATCAATCAATCAATCAATCAATCAGGGGTTTGTTAAAGCGCGACTACTCACCCGTAAGGGTCTCAAGGCGCTGGGGGGGTGCAGGTTCCATCCATCAAGGAGGGGTCTGTCGAAAAGCCAGGTTTTGAGGTTTCTTGCGAAGATGGGGAGCGATGTTGTCTGTCTGAGGTGGAGCGGAAGGGCGTTCCATGCTTTGGCCGCGAGGAAGGAGAAGGAGCGGCCTCCCGATCTGGTCTTTCTGGTGCGGGGGACCACGGCGTAGGAGAGCTGGGCTGATCGTAGGGTCCTTTGGGGTGCGTGGAATTTGAGTCGGCTGTTCAGGTATGCTGGTCCGGTGCCGTGGAGGGCCTTGTGTGCGTGGGTGAGCATCTTGAAGGTGATTCTCGCCTCGACAGGGAGCCAGTGGAGTGTGCGCAGGTGCTGGGAGATGTGGCAGTGTTTTGGCAGGTTGAGGACCAGTCTTGCGGCGGCGTTCTGGATGTTCTGTAGCTTCGGGTGAGGTTTTTGTTTATTCCGGCGTAGAGTGCGTTGCCGTAGTCAAGTCTGCTGGTGACCAGGGCGTGAGTGACGGTCTTTCGGTGTTCGAGGGGGATCCATTTGAAGGTCTTACGAAGGAGGCGGAGGGTGTGGAAGCAGGAAGACGAGACAGAGTTGATCTGGCGGTCCATTTTGAGCTCGGAGTCCAGGATGATTCCCAGGTTGCGTGCGTGGTCCGTGGGAATGATTCTAATTATCGTATTAAAGATAATCTTACCACCAAGCAAAGAAATGCACTCAAAAATCTCATGGGGGACCCGTCTGTAACGATTAAACCGTCTGACAAAGGTGGAAATGTTGTTTTAATGGACACTAAGGATTATAATACCGAAGCATTGCGCCAACTGAATGACACTAAGTGTTATGAGACAATAAGCTGGGAAGACTATGAGAAAACAATAACCAACTACCATGATCTTCTCCTAAACTGGTGGAAGGACGGTCTGTTGGATGATGATGAACTGAAATTCTTGAAGAACGACAATCCTAGAGTACCTTGTTTTTATTTATTACCTAAGGTACATAAGCACCCCACTAAACCACCAGGGAGGCCAATCGTATCTTCAAACAATGGTCTTTTAGAGAACACTTCTATTTTCTTGGATTATTTTTTATCCCCGTTTGTTGTGGATCTCAGATCATATTGTAAAGATACTACAGATTTTTTTTAAAGAATACATGATGTTGAGTGGGAGTCCAGCTATGTCATGATCTCATTGGACGTATGCTCACTCTACACGTGTATTGATCAATGTAGAGGTGTTGAAGCATGTTTGTATTATTTGCATCGTCAATCGTTGGACAAATTGAAACATACTTTAATGCTGAAACAAATGATGCTTTTTTGTCTGCAGGAAAACATCTTCCTCTTTGACAAGACACTGTATCGGCAGAGGTCCGGAACAGCTATGGGCACCTCCTTCGCCCCCAGCCTGGCAAATCTTTTTCTGGGCTGGTGGGAGGAGCAGGTGGTATGGACCGATACATTGGAAAAATACACTGAGCATATCCCATTATGGCTGAGATACATCGATGATCTCTTTATCATCTGGTACGGTGGTTTGGATTTGGCCACTGAGTTCATCGATGTATTGTCAGCCAACGATCTTAACCTGAGCTTCACACATTCAATCAGTGAGAAATCTTGTGACTTTTTGGATATCAGAGTCACAGTAGACAATAATAAACTAACCACGACCCTCTTTAGAAAAGAAACTGCAGGGAATGCAGTGTTGCATGCACGCAGCCACCATCCCTCTTCCCTGATCAACAGCATTCCGTATGGGGAGTTGCTGCGTGCACGCAGAAACTGCAGCGCTGATAAAAGCTTTAAAGCAGAGAGTGCTAAGATGATCCAAAGGTTCAAACAGCGTGGGTACCCTGATAAAGTATTGAAACAAGCTACAGACAAATTGAGTAACACCAAACAATCAGAGGTCCTCTTTAGTAAAGGTAAGACCGTATCGATTGGAGATACCCCTGAGAACAATCCACGCATGATTACAACATATAATATCAAATCGGGCAATCTCAGAGCACTCATGAAAAAACATTGGAGTCTCATTAAAGCGGACCCTGTCATTGGTAAAGCAATGGGAGAGTAACTGACCATTACGTACAGGTGACCACTGTCCCTTAAGGACAAATTGGTCCATAGTTACCAACAGACACAATCCACTGAAATTTGGTTACAAAGAAAGGAGGGATTCCACAAGTGTAATTCTTGTAAACGTGCAAGTATATTAGTAATTGCAAAACCTTTAAAACCCATGACGGCAGGGAAAGAACCATTAAAAAATTCATTACCTGCACCACAGAATATGTGGTATACCAATTGGAATGTCCGTGCGGCATGCGCTACATAGGGAGTACCAAACATCAACTCAAGAGGCGCATGCTTGAACACCAGAGGGCCATAACAAATCTAGATTTTACAAACCCCATTGCACGCCATTTTTACAACTCACACAATAGTGATAAAAAATTGCTTAACTTTTGTGGAATTGACAGAGTGTTCAAACATATACGGGGTGGGGACTCTGAAAAACATTTAAGAGTCCTCGAATCAAGGTACATCATTGATTTAAACACCAGAACTCCATTTGGTCTAAATAAGGAGGAAGAATTGAATACACATATTGGGTTATGAACACACTGCTCTACTGACTGTATCTTACTGTGAACCAACTTTATCTGCATTTATGGACAGTTGTCCATTTTATATTGTGATTGTACATATGTATGTATTTTTTCCACTATTGATTGTTTCTTTCTTTCTTGTAATTTTAAGAGTTGGCTAGGGTTTTTCTGCCTATGTATTATTTTATTAAGGTTGCACTTCACTTTGGTAGTGACTAAATGTTGGACAGCATGTTTCAGGAGACATGTCTTACAAGTTCTCTTATGGGAAAATAACATGGTACATTAGTGTAAGAAAAGATAGGTCCCAGAATGTGGATCTGTGGCTACTGCTCTCAATTTGGACATCTATCTGGTCCTGCTAGGGGATGTGATCATGAACATGCGTGTGCGCATCTGGTAATTCCCGGAATGAGGCGAACTAGTGACAAACACAGTATCTGAATAATTTTGATGTTGTCCACCTGAGATATAGCTATTGAGGGAGCACACTAGCAGTAGTGTTTTTACCGGCAGAGTATGGATACCGGTATCTCCATTTGGAGTCTTCCAGAGCATAATGGACCAGTTACCATATATTTTTCTATGTTGTCCACTAGAGGTACACACCCTGATAAATAAGTACCCCTATAATTATGTCACTAGCATTTCCTTTTGAGCACTTTTTCACGTTTAGGTATTTGCGATCCTTGGAGAAAGTTAGCAAGTATTCCTTTTCACCCGAGTGGGGGCGGCTAAATCAACACACGGATATGACACTTAGAGAGAGTGCGGTGAGAGAATTCAGATGTATGGCATTAATGGCACCCACTTGTATTGCAGGATACTTCCTTCTGTCCGAGTATAATACAACGCAGGGTGTAGTGATATTGGCAGCTCTGTTCACGTGGTAGGAGTTTTCCTCCTATCTAGCGGTCTCGGATAACCGGTTGGAGACACCCATGGTTTGAATACGAAAATACCATTTGGTAGTTAGGATGCCATTGATGAATTAGAAATCGCACAGTACAGCAATCACTGGTAACAGCAATCTCTATGAGCCTCCTGAGATGTCTATCGGTACCAGCAAAATGCTGACGTATTTTACGATCAATTTAGATTTTACAAGTATATTGCACATTTTGTTGCATTGTATCTTTATGCTGGTATAGAATATATTGCGTTATGGACTTATAGGATATGAACCTATGCCAGCCATCTGTAGAGTGCATTAATGTTGGGTGCATGATGCCGTATTGCCGATTTTCAATTTCAGTCTAATTTTATTTTTATTATTTTTGTAAATACAATTGTGATTATACACTATGAATTGTTTGCAAAAGATATATATTTAGAATTCATTTAGAATCTTTAACTAATAGTGTACATTAGCGTGTGTATCACCTGTATGACTGAAGTAATCTCTCATGTCTATGATGACGTTATGCACTGTGTGTTTACAAAATGCAGTTTCACCCGCTTCCGGGTAACTTGACAAAGGCCTTTACGGCTGAAACGCGTTGTTTGTGAGCAATAAAATTTCTGAGGGACAATCTTTGGAGCAGAATATATATATATATATATATATATATATATATATATATATATATGTATATATATATATATATATATATAACAGCTCCAAAGTACAAAGTACCAGCACTCACGGGAGTTTGTAACCCACATTTTATTGGGGCCTAGATGCACAAAAGACGCGTTTCGGCGACTGCCTTTTTCAATATCAAACGGCAGCCCGAGACAGCATCATTTAAATACAAAATTCATTGGTTGGGTGAAAGTGTCAAAATTAACAAAGAACAACTGTCATTGTTCAGATTCCGTTTCGGCCATCTTTAAACATGCAGAATAGCCTATTTCATTCATATTGATGTTGCTTGACTGCATTTGATAAAGCAAAATATCTCGCCATGAATGGGCACACATTTGCGCTTATCATGTCTCATCGATTATTACATAATCTGGATAAATTCATTATTTAGCCCCTAATGGGCATATCCAAAACACAAAACATGTATATCAAAACAACACAATTAATATATACGACACCCATTCTCCCATCCTACAAGTGAAAAGTTTCCCTTAATTTCATCATGCTACTATATACAGTCCGGATCCTAATGCTTCAATCTTACAAATGTATGCTAACTCTTCCCCACTGTTTAATCCATAAGGCATTTTTGTCTGTATATCTATAATATATTTGGACTCCAATCTCCGAAGCTTTAACTGTCTGTCCCCACCTCTGATATCTCTGGGCACATGGTCCAAGCAAAAGTAGCGCAACAGGTCCCTGTTGCTGCTATGATGGCTTTCAAAGTGCCTTGCCACCGGATAAGTAACATCTTTGGTGGCAATGGCTCTGAGGTGTTCTAGAATCCTTATTTTAGTCGGATGTATAGTGCTTCCGATATACCTCAGTCCACACGGACATACTAAACAGTATACTGTGTGGCTGGTATTGCAATTCATGAATTTACCTATTAATTTAGGAGTCTTAAGTCCAGGTACCTCATAAGATAAGACCTTGTGATTGTTCTTGCAGGCCTTGCATTTCCCGCAAGGGAAGAAACCCTTTATTAGATCAAAACATGACTGTCTATTCTCCTTCACATAGTGGGTTTGTACCAAATGATCTTTGAGTGACCGTGCCTTCCTAAATGACAGCAAGGGAGATCTAGCCAGATCTTCCCCTAAAATCGGGTCGGCTTTTAGAATATGCCAACTCTTCCTCAATGACTTTCCCATGTCATTGGCATTGCTGGAATAATCAGTGATCATTCTACAATCCTTCAACTGAGTTTGAGAGGCTCTAGTTTCTTTCTTCAATCTAGTGGTAGATATCCCACTAACCAGTTCTATTCTTGACCTGGTATCCACTTTCTTCTTGGCACTCAGTAGAACCGGCGAGGAGAAGGAGAGGCTACACCTAGGTGCTATCACGGGAGACGCACCCTGAGACCCTTAGGAACAGGGGTCTTCCCCTCACTTCCTCCTACGGGGCTTAGATTTCCCTGTTCCAGGGCTTAGAAGAGCCAGAGCACGGATATTGTGTGGAAAGTGACATTGATCACCCCACGAAGTGGTACTTACTCTTTACAACTGGGTAAGAACGGAGCCCTTACATATTAGGTCCTGATGAATGCCATGGACCCGACCGGGCCACAAGGCAGAAACATGTCGACCATCACATATATAACGGCGTAGGGACAATTATATCCCTATCACACCGTCCATTTGTTTTTAAACACCATATAGCTGCCACTCACATTAAAACATAATAGGCAACTATAATGGCTTTTTAAACTCACTCACTTTTTCATGGGCCCCCACTTAGTTTAGAAATGCATCCCTGTCGTCAGGTGTATGCCCGCCCTCCACCAAACCAAGTTTTTGGAGGGCGAGGACTGGCCAATGATGAAGCATGACACCAGGTGGTGTGTGAGACCAGTCCGTAACTTTTTGTGAGATGTCCCCACTCACTCTTTTAACACTGTAAAAACCTTGGTCACTATACTGGGAGCGGCCCTTTTGTGGTAAACAACAACTCAGTAGAACCTCCCTCGAGTAACCCCGCACTTGAAATCTAGCATACTGTCAGCAGCTGCCGCCTGGAAATCGCACTCTCTAGTGCAGTTCCTTTTAATCCGCAGCAATTCACCATACAGAATACTGTTTTTTAATTTATCCAGCTGACAGCTGCTGGCGTGTAAAACGGAGTTACCCGCTGTGGGCTTTCTATGCAAAATTGTGCAAAGTCTCCCATTAGATGTAAATATTTTCAAGTCTAGAAAATTAACTGATGTTTTGCTAACCTCTCCAGTGAACTTCAGATTTAAATCGTTCCTATTCAGTACTCTCACATATTCCATAGCTGATTCTTCAGTCCCATTGTATATGATGAATAAATCATCTATATATCGGTTCCAACTGACCAATTTGCTGGTCCATTCTTCATTGGCATCCGAGCAGGCCACCCGCTTCTCCCACCAGCCCATGAAAAGATTCGCGTAACTGGGGGCGAAGCAGGTGCCCATGGCCGTGCCCTGTATTTGTCTAAACAGCTGTTCTTGAAAAAGAAAGATGTTGTTATTCAAGCAATAGTCGACAAATTCAAGCAGCATAGCATTGTGCTCCATGTATTTTAAAGAGCGACCATTTAGGAAATATTTGATGGCTTCCTAGCCCTTTCTATGATTGATACTCGTGTAAAGACTAGAGATATCTAGCGTGAAGTCCTTAGTGTCTTGAGTATAGGAGACCAACTCAACAACAAAGTCAAACAAAAAATGATCAATGAAAGTAGACATATTTTCCCTTAGAAGAAACAATGGGACGACCAGGGGGATTCACGTTGTCCTTGTGGACTTTGGGAAGATGATAAAAGGTAGGAATGCGCGGATATTTACAATTCAGAACGTTATATTCCTCACTGTCCAGCATGCCTTTTGATTTCCATTTGTTGATGAGGCATCTGTATTCCTCAATGCTTCTCTCATAATCTTTCATTTCGATCGGTATGTAACTAGAAACATCATGTAATTGTTTGAGTGCTTCCCTTCAGTAGTATTCCGATGTAAGGAGCACAATGTTCCCACCCTTGTCAGAGGGTTTACAAACAATCGTTCGGTCTTCTTGCAGACCCTTTAATGCTTCCCTTTGCTGTTTGGTGATGTTACTACCAGTCTCTTGTTTGTCCTCATTGATTCTGAGTTTCATCAGATCTTTAGTCACCAGATCTGTGAAAATGTCAATTGCATCATTTGGCATCTGAGGGATAAATTCCGACACAGATTTGAAAGGACTTTTCAAACTTTCTTGTGTCACACTTAAATGTCCCGTTCTTGCTGAATCGATAGTTACATTGCCACTACATGTAGCCCCTTCCTCTTGCAAGTCCTCCAGAATGGCTAGGGTATTCAGATCATGCACAGTCAATAGATCTAACCCTATATCGTGTGTCTGGGCTGGTCTAGAGTGGATTCTCGGCCCCTGGAGTTTAAAAAATTTGTGTAACTTCATTTTTCTTGAAAATTTGAAGAGGTCAATTCTTGTCTGTGTGTACTCAAATCTTCTCGATGGACAAAAGGTCAGTCCTAGTTGTAACACTGACTTCTCTGTTTCAGTCAATATCCTTGGAGTCAGATTTATAATGGTCAGGTTGTCACTTATTGGCGTTTGGCTCCCCGTTTGCTCCTTGTCACACGTGGCGAGGCGTTGTTGGTGTTTGTACCGGCCGCCTCTCCTCGTTGTGCGTTTCTTTTTGTATCCGCTGGCTTGCCCCTTCCCCTTTGCCCCACGTCTGTCTATTCAGAAGGAATTCTTCGTGAAAAGGGGTCGGGGGTTCACTGCTGGCTTGTTGTACTGTCCTTTGATCGCCAGATTGCTCTGTTTCAGTGACATCTGATTCTGAGGTTTCTGGTCGTTCCACCATTCTCTGTTTTTTGTTGCTCAATAGCTGTCGACGAGGTGCGTCGGATTTTTTCACAAATGTTAGGACCCGGACTAACCCGTAGTCTCGAGCAGCTCTATCACATTTGTCATGTCTTCTTTGTTTTATTTTCTGTTCATAACTTGTCAGTCGTTTCTTCATCCCTGCGGTAAGCTCATCCACTTTGTTCTTATCATCGTGGGTGGCAATGTCACTTTCCAGAATGCTGATCTCTTCTAATGCCCGTGCACGGTCACTCCAGGCAAATTTGACCAGAATTGTTAGCATCCCTTTGGAGGAATTTGCAGTGTGGTCAGCCCACTCTTCAAGAAGCAATGGGTCCGGATTTTCGTAGGCTGGTACTGTATAAATCCGCAGCCCCTGTGGCACCCGCTGCACATAAATGTAATTTTGGAGGGACGTAGCCTCCCACCACTTCCGGGTCTCTCTTTCATAAAGCCTTTCCAGCTTCAGAAATTTAGCTTTTAATTCGTCACCCCCCTGTGTTGAGCCAGTGCCACCATTCTCCCTTCTTTGTGGGTCCCCTTTCCTTTTAAAAATATCGATAGCTGCCTCACGACGTGCCGCATCGCTATACATGATACGATCAGTGTTTGGTAAAGTTCATTCAGTGCTTTAAACTCCCTCGCCCTGCCGCTCCATTCACCAACATACACGCGTGTGAATACGCTGTGTTCTTCTTACCGCTATGTAAAGCTTCCGATTCCCCGGGACAGCAATGCTCACGCAGCAACCCCCAGAAACTCAAGAGTCGAGACACCAGCACTCTTGGTCTCCGATGTATCAGGCTTGCGGTAGGTTCAATCAGAAATCCATTTAATCGCGGCGGTGCAGGAATAATTCAGTTTTGCTCCAAGACTTTCGCCAAAGTCCCTGCACTTTCGGATGGGTGCTGTATGCGCGTATATATATGAACAAGGCTGTATTGACAGCCGGAACGGGTGGATGAATATCTTATTTTTATAACTAAAAGAACGAGAAGCCCAAAGGAAGGCCACTATCATTTTTTGGTAAAGGAAGGTGATTTGTGTGAGACTTATTTATTTATGTATTTATTTATATATACATTTTAATGGAAAAGCTTAACATCTCTATTGTATAAAAAAAGATATATTTCTGACTTTATTTATACTTATTTAGTAAGCACTCACACTTCATATAGATTAATTAACATTTTATTTCATTTGTAAATGGATATATTGACAATAGTTGTAAGAATAGTTTCTTAATCTTAGCTTTTGATTCAGTGCTAAACATGTTGACAGAATGAAAAAGGGCTTATTCGTGATGTATTGTTATTTACAAGTATGGAAAATTGAGAGTAGAAATTGCCATTAAGCAAAATCAAGACTCGCAGTCTAGTTGTTTTTGTAAAATTAACATCAACAATGGGTTACAGCAGGAGAGCACTTTAAAGGACGATCTAGACAATGGGACTCTGTGGTCCAGTAGAAGGCTGGGTGCCAAAATGCGTAGACCGTCCGTCCATTTTTTGCACTAATTGTGGTTTGGAAGAATAATAAAAAAGAATCTGAATTGTACCTGAGTCTGCAGTGCTGTGTGCTCTCGTCTTTAATGTGAATTTTGTTTTTACACAGATCCTACTTAAGGAATCAATTAGAGGCAAAGTACTACATTCTCCAGCATGCAACACAAGTTGGTTGTACTGAGAAAGCCCACTGGAGGGCAATATAATCGTCATGCAGGGAGCATTACTTTTTCTTCAGTGCTGTGTACTAACAAGCATGCCTGTGATCAAGGAGCTGGAGCTCCGAAACGCGTAAAGCAAAGGAATGACTCCAAAATGCAAGAATGCCGGTTTTGTCTGAAATAAAGAATTCTTGTAATTCGTCTTTTGTGGAGTGCGTTTTCAACCAGGGACAATTTGATGAATATATATATATATATATATATATATATTGGCGGTCGCCAGTAGGTAGTTATAGTTAAAACCTATTATCCATAGGAAATCCGCGACATTCTATTTGAAATAACGTTGGCGCCGGTTGACGAATCTTCGCGAAAGTTTCCAACTTGTTGGGGCGCTCCGGTCCGCTCCTATCCTGAAAGTCTCGGGGTGATACGTCAAGCGGGGGCCGAGAAAAAGGGGGGTCCCAAAACACGTTTTCCCCATTCATTTTTCCATAGGAACCTTTAGTCGCAGCTACAGCCCGAACTGCTGAACGGAATTACACCAAATTTGGCAAAGAGGTAGCCCTTGGTTCAGTGTCGTGCCTTTTGCTTAAATGGTGTAAATCCGTTCAGTAGTTCCTGAGAAAATCAAAAGTAAAGTCACATATATATCTGGGCGGAGCCTAACCACCCATGTCATCGTGAGATCTGATTGGCTGTCAGCACTTCATCCTGGAATTGCTGGCAACCATCTTGGGACCAATATAAATGATAGTACCTCATTGAAATGCATTGTAGTGAATAGAAGATTTTGAGGGTCACCAAAAGGAGAACTATAAAGGGTGATAACAGGCTTTAGTTACATTAGAATTTATTTGTTGATGGTACCATACTAATTTTAGGAATTGTGGTGTATTCTAAGGTGATTTTACCATGTGAAAAACCTTCTGCTGGGATATCATGAATCATGTTTGAGAGAACACTATTTTCTCATGCTTGTCCCATGGAGGTTTGGAAGGTGCTCCAGAAGCTAAAATGAGAGCATATTTTCTGTAAATTCACATTATCTTTCTCACTCATGTGAGAATGAAGTCTGACATTCTCAGTAAAACATGTACATCCAACAAGGGCAGAGACTGTCAGTTGATTCCTTTGTGTTCTACTGCAGCTTCCCAGAGTGTTCTAAAGAACAACTAGAGTGCTAACAGCCTTACTTATGACAAAAGTATGGCACACCTGAAGCCATCTTGATTGGAATAAACTGGTAACACTTAAACAATTTAATTTAAAAAGGAACAAAATGATGGGGTTTATTTTGTCATAGAAATTATGGTTAGTGCTGTAGAAAGAAAAATTAGGACATGTTTCAAGTGTGATCTCAAATATCTTCCTGTTATATTTCAACAGGAGCAGCCTGCCAGTTGATGCCTTTGTGTTCTACTGCAGCTTCCCAGAGTGTTCTAAAGAACAACTAGAGTGCTAACAGCCTTACTTATGACAAAAGTATGGCACACCTGAAGCCATCTTGATTGGAATAAACTGGTAACACTTAAAACATTTAATTTAAAAAGGAACAAAATGATGGGGTTCATTTTGTCATAGAAGTTATGGTTAGTGCTGTAGAAAGAAAAATTAGGACATATTTCAAGTGTGATCTCAAATATCTTCCTGTTATATTTCAACAGGAGCAGCCTGCCAGTTGATGCCTTTGTGTTCTACTGCAGCTTCCCAGAGTGTTCTAAAGAACAACTAGAGCGCTAACAGCCTTACTTATGACAAAAGTATGGCACACCTGAAGCCATCTTGATTGGAATAAACCGGTAACACTTAAAACATTTAATTTAAAAAGGAACAAAATGAGGGGTTCTTTTTGAAATAGAAATTATGGTTAGTGCTGCAGAAAGAAAAATTAGGGCATGTTTTAAGTGAGATCTCAAATCCTCTTCTATTTCATTAGAAAATTCTGACATGCAGACTGAAACAATCACTTTCAATACCAGCAGCAGACTACCAGTTAACTCCCTGGTGAGCAGTAGCTTTACTCCAGTGATCTAATGAGCAACTAGAGTGCTAACATTCTGAATTTATGGCAGATGTGAGACACATCTGAATGCCTTCTTGATGGTATCAAAGTAAAAACTGAAAGCATTTCCTACTGAGGAGACTGCAGTAAATGAAGAAATTAGGAAACTTCATAACAAAGAAGTCTTCCAAGATGGCCACCAGTGAAAAAAGAGCCCAAATGTAGCACAAATATTACCCAGATGTAGCCCACATATAGCCCAATGACAAAAGTGTGCAAAACACTTTTTATTTTTAGTTTTTTTGCAGTTTTATGTAGTGCAGACTGGTCAGGTATTGGAGCATTGCATCTTAAAACATGACCCCCTACACTACAAAAACACCACTGCACTACCTTAAACCCTAAAACACTACCCCCAGAACGACCCTCTACACTACACAAGCACCACTGCACTATCCTAAACCCTAAAACACTACCCCCAGCACGACCCCCTACACTACCCAAACACCACTGCACTAACCTAAATCCTAAAACACTACCACCAGCACGACCCCCTACACTACCCAAACACCACTGCACTACCCTAAAACATGACCCCATACACTACACAAACACCACTGCACTACCCTAAACCCTAAAACACTACCCCCAGCACGACCCCCTACACTATACAAGCACCACTGCACTACCCTAAACCCTAAAACACTACCCCCAGCACGACCCCCTACACTACACAAACACCACTGCACTACCCTAAACCCTAAAACACTACCCCCAGCATGACCCCTACACTACCCAAACACCACTGCACTACCCTAAAACATGACCCCTACACTACACAAATACCACTGCACTATCCTAAACCCTAAAACACTACCCCCAGCACGACCCCCTACACTACACAAGCACCACTGCACTACCCTAAACCCTAAAACACTACCCCCAGCACGACCCCTACACTGCCCGAACACCACTGCACTGCCCTAAACCCTGAAACACCAGCCCCTGCATGACCCCTACACTGCCCGAACACCACTGCACTGCCCTAAACCCTGAAACACCACCCCTAGCACGACCCCCTACACTGCCCGAACACCACTGCACTGCCCTAAACCCTGAAACACCACCCCTTCACGACCCCCTACACTGCCCGAACACCACTGCACTGCCCTAAACCCTGAAACACCACCCCCAGCATGACCCCCTACACTGCCCGAACACCACTGCACTGCCCTAAACCCTGAAACACTACCCCCAGCAAGACCCCCTACACTGCCCGAACACCACTGCACTGCCCTAAACCCTGAAACATCACCCCCAGCAAGACCCCCTACACTGCCCGAACACCACTGACCTAAACCCTGAAACACCACCCCCAGCACGACCCCCTACACTGCCCGAACACCACTGCACTGCCCTAAACCCTGAAACACTACCCCCAGCATGACCCCCTACACTGTCCGAACACCACTGCTCTGCCCAAAACCCTGCAAGACCAGCCCCAGCACGACCCCCTACACTGCCCGAACACCACTGCACTGCCCTAAACCTTGAAACACCAGCCCCTGCACGACCCCCTACACTGCCCGAACACCACTGCACTACCCTAAACCCTGAAACATCACCACCAGCACGACCCCCTACACTGCCCGAGCACCACTGCACTGCCCTAAACCCTGAAACACCAGCCCCAGCACGACCCCCTACACTGCCCGAACACCACTGCACTGCCCTAAACCCTGAAACACCAGCCCCAGCACGACCGCCTACACTGCCAGAACACCACTGCACTGCCCTAAACCCTGAAACACCAGCCCCAGCACGACCCCCTACACTGCCCGAACACCACTGCACTGCCCTAAACCGTGAAACACCAGCCTCAGCACGACCCCCTACACTGCCTGAACACCACTGCACTGCCCTGAACCCTGAAACACCAGCCCCAGCACAAGACCCTACACTGCCCGAACACCACTGCACTGCCCTAAACCCTAAAACAACACCACGTGCATGACCCCCTACACTGCCCGAACACCACTGCACTGCCCTAAACCCTAAAACAACACCCCCAGCGCGACCCCCTACACTGCCCGAACACCACTGCACTGCCCTAAACCCTGAAACACCACTCCCTGCACAACCCCCTACACTGCTCGAACACTACTGCACTGCCCTAAACCCAGAAACACCATCCCCAGCACGACCCCCTATACTGCACGAACACCACTGCACTGCCCTAAACCCTGAAACACTACCCCCAGCAAGACCCCCTACACTGCACGAACACCACTGCACTGCGGTAAACCCTGAAACATCACCCTCAGCAAGACCCGCTACACTACCCGAACACCACTGCCCTAAACCCTGAAACACCACCCCCAGCAAGACTCCCTACACTGCCCGAACACCACTGCACTGCCCTAAACCCTGAAACACCAGCCCCAGCACGACCCCCTACACTGCCCGAACACCACTGCACTGCCCTAAACCCTGAAACACCACCCCCTGCACGACCCCCTACACTGCCCGAACACCACTGTACTGCCCTAAACCCTGAAACCCCACCCCCAGCATGACCCCCTACACTGCCCGAACACTACTGCACTGCCCTAAACCCTGAAACACCACCCCCAGCACGACCCCCTACACTGAACGAACACCACTGCACCGCCCTAAACCCTGAAACACTACCCCCAGCAAGACCCCCTACACTGCCTGAACACCACTGCACTGCCCTAAACCCTGAAACATCACCCCCAGCAAGACCCCCTACACTGCTCGAACACCACTGCCCTAAACCCTGAAACACCACCCCCAGCAAGACCCCCTACACTGCCCGAACACCACTGCACTGCCCTAAACCCTGAAACACCACCCCCAGCAAGACCCCCTACACTGCCCGAACACCACTGCACTGCCCTAAACCCTGAAACACCACCCCCAGCACGACCCCCTACACTGCCCGAACACCACTGCTCTGCCCTAAACCCTGAAACACCAGCCCCAGCACAACCCCCTACACTGCCCGAACACCACTGCACTGCCCTAAACCCTGAAACACCAGCCCCAGCACGACCCCCTACACTGCCCGAACACCACTGCACTGCCCTAAACCCTGAAACACCACCCCCAGCACGACCCCCTACACTGCCCGAACACCACTGCACTGCCCTAAACCCTGAAACACCAGCCCCAGCACAACCCCGTACACTGCCCGCACACCACTGCACTGCCCTAAACCCTGAAACACCAGCCCCAGCACAACCCCCGTACACTGCCCGAACACCACTGCACTGCCCTAAACCCTGAAACACCAGCCCCAGCACGACCGCCTACACTGCCCAAAAACTACTGCACTGCCCTAAACCCTGAAACACCACCCCCAGCAAGACTACCTACACTGGCCGAACACCACTGCACTGCCCTAAACCCTGAAACACCACCCCTGCATGACCCCCTACACTGCCCAAACACTACTGCACTGCCCTAAACCCTGAAACACCACCCCTCAGCACTACACACTACACTGCCCGAACACCACTGCACTGCCCTAAACCCTGAAACACCACCCCAGCACGACCCCCTACACTGCCCGAACACCACTGCACTAAACCCTGAAACACCACCCCCTGCACGACCCCCTACACTGCCGGAACACCACTGCACTGCCCTAAACCCTGAAACACCACCCCCAGCACGACCCCCTACACTGCCCTAACACCACTGCACTGCCCTAAACCCAGAAACATCACCCCAGCACAACCCCCTACACTGCCTGAGCACCATTGCTCTGCCCTAAACCCTGAAACACTAGCCCCAGCACGACCCCCTACACTGCCCGAACACCACTGCACTGCCCTAAACCCTGAAACACCACCCCCAGCACCACCCCCTACACTGCCCGAACACCACTGCACTGCCCTAAACCCTGAAACACCAGCCCCAGCAAGACCCCCTACACTGCCCGAACACCACTGCATTGCCCTAGACTCTGAAACACCAGCCCCAGCAAGACCCCCTACACTGCCCGAACACCACTGCACTGCCCTAAACCCTGAAATACCAGCCCCAGCATGACCCCCTACACTGCCCGAACACCACTGCACTGCCCTAAACCCTGAAACACCAGCCCCAGCACGACCCCCTACACTGCCCGAACACCACTGCACTGCCCTAAACCCTGAAAAACCAGCCCCAGCACGACCCCCTACACTGCCCGAACACCACTGCACTGCCCTCAACCCTGAAACACCAGCCCCAGCACCACCCCCTACAATGCCCGAACACCACTGTACTGCCCTAAACCCTGAAACACCACCCCCTGCACCGCCCCCTACACTGCCCGAACACCACTGCACTGCCCTAAACCCTTAAACACCACCCCCTGCACGACCCCCTACACTGCCCGAACACCACTGCACTGCCCTAAACCCTGAAACACCACCCCCTGCACCGCCCCCTACACTGCCCGAACACCACTGCACTGCCCTAAACCCTGAAACACCACCCCCAGCATGACCCCCTTTACTGCTCGAACACCACTGCACTGCCCCAAACCCTGAAACACCCCCCAGCATGACCCCCTACACTGCCCGAACACCACTGCCCTAAACCCTGACACACCACCCCTGCACGACCCCCTACACTGCCCGAACACCACTGCACTGCCCTAAACCCTGAAACACCACCCCCTGCACGACCCCCTACACTGCCCGAACACCACTGCACTGCCCTACACCCTGAAACACCACCCCCAGCACGACCCCCTACACTGCCCGAACACCACTGCACTGCCCTAAACCCTAAAACACCACCCCCAGCACGACCCCCTACACTGCCCGAACACCACTGCACTGCCCTAAACCCTAGAAAACTACCCCCAGCATGACCCCCTACACTACCCGAACACCACTGCACTACCCTAAACCCTAAAATACTCCCCCAGCACGACCCCCTACACTACCCGAACACCACTGCACTGCCCTAAACCCTACAACACTACCCCCAGCATGACCCCCTACACTACCCGAACACCACTGCACTACCCTAAACCCTAAAATACTCCCCCAGCACAACCCCCTACACTACCCGAACACCACTGCACTGCCCTAAACCCCAAAACACTCCCCCAGCACAACCCCCTACACTACCCGAACACCACTGCACTGCCCTAAACCCTAAAACACTCCCCCCAGCACGACCCCCTACACTACCTAAATACCACTGAACTGCCCTAAACCCTAAAACACTACCCCCGCATGACCCCCTACACTACCCAAATACCAATGCACTACCCTAATCCCTAAAACACTACCCCCGCACAACCCCCTACACTAACCAAAGACCACTGCACTACCCTAAACTCTAAAACAATACCCCCGCACGACTCCCTACACTACCCAAAGACCACTGCACTACCCTAAACCCTAAAACACGACCTCCTACACTACACAAACACCACTGCACTACCCTAAACCCTAAAAACGACCCCAGCACGAACCCCTACACTACCCAAACACCACTGCACTACCCTAAACCATAAAACACTACCCCCAGCAGTACCCCCTACTCTACCCAAACACCACTGCACTACCCTAAACCCTAAAACACTACCCCCAGCAGTACCCCTACACTACCCAAACACCATTGCACTACCCTAAACCCTAAAACACTACCCCCAGCAGTATCCCCTACACTACCCAAACACCACTGCACTACCCTAAACCCTATAACCCTAAAACACTAACCCCAGCACGACCCCCTACACTACCCAAACACCACTGTACTACCCTAAACCCTAAAACACTCCCCCAGCACGACTCCCTACACTACCCAAACACCACTGCACTACCCTAAACCCTAAATCTACCCCCAGCATGACCCCCTACACTACACAAACACCACTGCACTACCCTAAACCCTAAAACACTACCCCCAGCACGACCCTCTTCACTACCTAAACACAACTGCACAATTTGTTACAGGCATTGCAACGCAGGCCTGTGGTGCTTACTGGAAGTACCTGGTGGGCTAGATGGGCCCCAGGGACTCTCAGGATTCAAGGTGACCTAATCCCCCAACTTAAAACGCGCCACGGGGCGCGTTTGCACAGTGGTGAAGGGAGGGGGCGGGGCCTCAGGTGACATGTGCGCAAACACGCCCTGTGGTGCGTTTTAAGTTGGGGAGTTAATTCCCTTTGAATCCTGGGGGCCAACTAGCCCACCAGGTACCTTCAGTAAGCACAACAGAGTTGCGTTGCAGAGAGGTGAAAAAGGTGCGTGGCCTCGGAACGCCTCTCTGCAACTCAGCTCTGTGGTCCTAACTGTAGGTACCTGGGGGCTAGTTGGGCCCCAGGGACCCTCAGGATTCAAGGGGACTTAATCCCGCAACTTAAAACGCGCCACGGGCGCGTTTGCACACATGTCACCTCAGGCCCCCCTCCCTTCACCACTGTGCAAACGCGCACTGGCTCTGGTTAGTCAGAGTCAGTTACCACCAGTACCTGTCTGAAAAAGTTGTGGGCACAGGATGATTTTGCAACAAGGCCTCTTTCTGCTCCTCTGTTGGTTCTTTCTGCACATCTTTTGCTTCTTTCTGTGCGTTTTTCTTCTTTCTTCACATGTCCTACCTCTGTTGGCATAGTTAGAAACTAGCATTTAAAAAACCTTTGAAATTCACTTAAAAAATCATAGGTTTCAGGCACGTTATAGTTAGAAATTAGCATTTAAAAAACCTTTGAAATTCACTGAAAAAACCATAGGTTTCAGGCACGTTATAGTTAGAAATTAGCATTTAAAAAACCTTTGAAATTCACTGAAAAAACTATAGGTTTCAGACACGTTATAGTTAGAAATTAGCATTTAAAAAACCTTTGAAATTCACTGAAAAAACCATAGGTTTTAGGGACAGTTATAGTTAGTTGGACATTGCACTCGTACAAAACCTGTGAAATTCCCCTGTTATAGTTAGTTCAGCTAACTATAACTCGCGCCCCGCAATGCACTGCTGATGACGTCACATATTACATCACTCATGACATGGTCAGTGACATCACTGATGACATCTCAAATGACATCACTGATGACATCATCCATGTGATAATTTCATGCATCTTCTCACACCCTAATATAACTTTTGATACACCCACTCTAAATTACAGACTGCCATTCTCAAAACCATAGACACTCCAACACCAAAAACTACATACCCACTCACTGATTCTTAGGTCTACACACACATCCACTCACTCACCTGTACAGTCACTCATACTTACAGTCACTCAGTACAGGACTATCATATGCACTCATACACCTATATAAACACTCACACACCGCCACTCATCCATAGAGGTACTCACACACCTAGTCAGTCATGCAAAAAATTAATCACACACCCATTTACTCACCTATACAGTTATACACACACCAGCTCACTTACTCATACAAATACTAGCACATTCTTACGCTCTTATACAATAACTGATACAAGCACACACGCATCCATACAGCCACTCTCACAATAACACACTCTCACTTATAGCCATTTAAATACTCTAACACACATATATACTGCCTTTTACATATGTAGTTACTCGCACATGTACCACTGAGATATACATTCACTCACTAACACACCCATACACACACTCACCCACCCAAGCAGTCCATCACAGATACACTCTTGAAATCATGCACCCAGTGAATCACCCACTCACACATCTATGTATAGAGTCACACACACCCCACCCACACAAACACTCAGGCAGCCATACAGATACTCAGAGAACCAATCAATAACCCATATAGACACTCATGTAGCTATTCGCAAATCCATGCATCCACTTACACACCAACAAACAGACGGATACAGACATTCACACAGTTTAGTCACTAACCCATGCATTCAGTAAGATACGTTTAATCACTCACTTGTAGAGTCAGTCACTCACGTACTAAATCATCCATTCAGACACTTATACACCCACTCATTCTTCAATACGCCTTTCCCTATATATATTAAACATATTTAAACTTTACAGAAACACACAGTCACTGGATGATGTCATCAGTGATGTCATCAGTGATGTCATTTGAGATGTCATCAGTGATGTCACTGACCATGTCATGAGTGATGTAATATGTGACGTCATCAGCAGTGCATTGCGGGGCGCGAGTTATAGTTAGCTGAACTAACTATAACAGGGGAATTTCACAGGTTTTGTACGAGTGCAATGTCCAACTAACTATAACTGTCCCTAAAACCTATGGTTTTTTCAGTGAATATATATATATATATGCTTCATACTTATCTGTGAAATACTTTTTTCCGTTGTGAAGGCGTGCGTGGTAAAAATTATGCATGGTAAAGACATGCATCGTAAAGACTTATGTGTTAAGAGTACACGGTCGATCATGGCGTTGAAGTGGATCTTTTCTTTTCTTAGTAACCGATTTCAAGCAGTTCGCCTTGCCAATTTCTCCTCCAAAAAAATGAAATTGACCTGCGGGGTTCCCCAGGGTTCTTCCCTCTCGCCCCTTCTTTTTAACTTGTACTTATTGCCCTTGATTTGGTCTCTGCATGAAAGAATGGTCGAAACTTTTAACTACGCTGATGACCTTCAGCTGGTGTTTGACATCAATTCCTCCATTTCTTCAGTGTCTAATTTCCAGTCTACCTTGAGCTTTATCAGTGAATGGTTGAATGACAATCAACTGAAACTAAATCCTGATAAAACCGAGCTGATTCTCACAGGAGGAACTGCTAACCCCTGGAATTCTAATTTTTGGCCTCCACTGCTAGGTAGCCCCCCACTTCCAGCAGGCTCCGTTAAGAGCTTGGGGATTGTGATCAGTAATGGTCTATCCATGAAAGCCCAGATTGGCTCAGTGGTCTCTGCCTGCTTTTTCCATCTACGTAGAATCCGGAAGATCAGTAGATTCTTGACCACTGAGGCCTTGACTCTGGTTATTCTAGCTTTGGTAATCTCCCGCATTGATTACGCCAACTCATTATATGTTGGTATCCCAGCACATCAATTACATCGCTTGCAGTTGGTGCAAAACCAAGCGGCCAGGTTAATCTATCGTCAGCCCAGACACCATCACGTTAGACCTCTGATGAAGAGTCTACACTGGCTTCCTTTAAGCTGGGATGTACCATCTTTAAAGCCCTCGCCGGGAATGGCCCAGCATTCATTTCCTCAAGGATCCAGCGCTATATCCCTTCCCGGGAACTACGCTCTTCCAATCTGAACTTGCTGACCACTCCCTCATTCAAACGCAAAAAGCACGGGGGACTCAGATTTGCGGTCTTGGCCCCACAATTTTGGAACTCGTTTCCTGTAGAATTGAGGTCGGTGACTCCCTATGCACAGTTCAGGAAACAGCTTAAGACATGGCTGTTTTCCCAAGCATATGAGTAAGCTAACTGTCCCGTCGATGCCGCCTCCCCTCTGTTCTCAGCGCCATGAAACCGTTTGGTGTACGTGCGCTTAATAAATATTTTTAACATAACATAACAGTACACCGTAAAGGTATTGCGTGGTACCTGTCGCGCTGTAAAGGCTGTTTCCCTCCCTTGAGGTGAGAGAGCATATTCATTCTTTAGCCTCTCTTCCCCCGATTAATGCATTGTTTGTACTCTCTCTGAAGGAGCATTTCTAAGAATAAGTAGACATTTAATTAATGCATTTTTATTTCATGGATTTTCCAAAAAGTGATAATACCTTGTGGTAAGGTGGCACACACTGATCTTCGTGCTCATTCAGACCCTTTGTCGCACAGAGGGACCACTTATAAGCGGGAGAGAGCACATCACTCACCATATACACTGTATTTTAGCCTTTCACACTGGAGATTAAATGGGTGTAAGCCCTCTTTTACCAGTCAGTGATGGTCTCTCTGCCAAATCATCACCTCTCAGGAGAAGAGGTCACATCATTCATCATGCCAGTTTACCGCTTTACTTTTCATGAACGGACTGATTCAAAGGCTGATGCTCTTTCAATTCTTGGCCTTTCTTTGATGGCTGACATGTAGAGGTAAGAAATCACACTGCTCTCATACCCCAACTAGTGCTTTGCCCATCTCTGACCAATAACTTCTAAGTGTGAAAAGGTCCTTCATGGTTCCTGCCCATTCAGTGATTCTCCTCTCCTAGAAGTCACATAAGGTTTCTGAATGTTCCTCCCATCTGAGCCCTCTGTGATTTTCTCACACTCGTTTTGGAGAGCCTTTTCAGAAATGCATGGTGGGGGCATTCAGACCACACCATTATGGGTATCAACACATATATCTCTGCAGTCCGCCCATCATTAAGTGTATATCTGAAAAAAAATTACATAAAACTTGTCCCTGACATAAACATCCAATGTGCTCCAACTAATGTCCCTGTTACCACAACTTATTTGTTATTTTTAAAAATGATGCCACCAAAACTATCCATTTGAATGACAGCAGTGAACGTATTGTGAATACAATGAGTGTAGTTGACATGTCATTATCTCAGCATGGATCACTAACACAATATCGAAATCAACAATATTGTGTAACACAAATATCGTGTCAGAAATATTGTTTACAAAATTATTGTGCCCCTATGAAGTAAATACAAAAATATTGGAAAAAAAAATTGCGATTCACACTAATATCGTTAAAAAGCATGCACAAATATTTGCATAATAGCCAGGCTGGTTTTCAACCAGCCCAAATTCCACCCAGTTTCATCAGCTATCAAGGAACTACATTGGCTGACGGTATCTAACCGAATTAAATTCAAGGCATTATGCCTTATTTTCAAAGCCCTGCACGATGTAGGTCCTTGTTATTTAAAAAAATCTCTTTCATGGTATGTCCCAAATAGAGAACTTCGTTCTAAAAATACCTTGACAGTGCACTGCCCCAGGTTCAAGAGATTAAAATGGGGAGGCAGTTGTTTTACCACCGAAGCCCCTGCCCTGTGGAACAGTCTACCTATAAACATCAAGGCAGCACCAACATTGCTGGGTTTCAGGAAGCTAATAAAAACTTGGCTTTTTAATGGTTAGGTGTTTAGTCATTTCTCATCACCTAACTACCATCACTTTACTGCCATTCAAATAGCGCCAAGACACCTATGGGTATTCGAGCGCTTTAGAAACCTTTTAACATAACATAACATAACATAATATATATTCGATGGACTTGGACTACAGCTGGGGCTTTGAACAACGAGGTGGAGCCAGCTGAACTCCCTCCAATGGGAGTGCTACAGGACTTACATAGCAGGGCGGGGGCGTAACCCCGGAGTTAATGGCATCTGAGGAAGGCTTGTTACGCCGAAATGCATAATGCCGAGAGTGATCAATTAAAGGGATTCCGTGTATTTCCCCGCTGTGTCCTCTGATTACTTTTACTGAGTGGTCTTCGTTGTGACATTTTACGCGCATGCCAGGAGCGCGTTAAGAGGACCCGTCCTTCAAGTGTCCGTGGCATTGCTGGCTAAAACTGCGGTTTTCTTTTTCTTTCCAAGGTATTGGAACAGCCACGGACCACCTTGAGTTTGAGCCAAGCAAGCGGCCACTGCCAGGAGCAGCCCGTGACTGCACGGGGAGACGAGATCATTGCATCGGAGTTTCATGGCCCGGCTGGCACTCATATTTGGGGTAGGACGTTGGGGACTCAAGGAATTCTGGGTCACTCCTTCAACCGGGCTTTATCATCGACACGAAGCCCTGCTTTGCCCGGAATAAACAGCGCCCAGTTAGGGAATATTGGGCCCCGCCACTAGCACTTACCCGGCCGAACTGTATGCTGGGAGCTGTAGTCAATGGACTTGGACTACAGCTGGGGCTTTGAACAACGAGGTGGAGCCAGCTGAACTCCCACCAATGGGAGTGCTACAGGAACATAGCAGGGCGGGGGCGTAACCCCGGAGTTAATGGCATCTGAGGAAGGCTTGTTACGCCGAAATGCATTATGCCGAGAGTGATCAATTAAAGGGATTCCGTGTATTTCCCTGCTGTGTCCTCTGATTACTTTTACTGAGTTGTCTTCGTTGTGATATATATATATATATATATTCACTGAAAAAACCATAGGTTTCAGGCACGTTATAGTTAGAAATTAGCATTTAAAAAACCTTAGAAATTCACTGAAAAAACCATAGGTTTTAGGGAAAGTTATAGTTAGTTGGACATTTCACTCGTACAAAACCAGAGAAATTCCCCCGTTATAGTTAGTTCAGCTAACTATAACTCGCGCCCCCGCAATGCACTGCTGATGACGTCACATATTACATCACTCATGACATGGTCAGTGACATCACTCATGACATCTCAAATGCAGAGAGGTGTAAAAAGGGGCATGGCCTGGACCACCTCTCTGCAACACAGCCCTGTGGCGCTTACTGGAGGTACCTGGTGGGCTAGTTGGCCCCCAGGGATCCCCAGTATTGAAGGGGAGTGTTGCTGGGAGGGGGCGGTGCCTCCGGCACGATCGCAGTCTTTTTTTTTTTTTTTTTTTTAGAAGGGGGGCTGTGTGGCCCCCCTTCTTTTTCCTTTTTTTGGGCCCTGGGGACCCCATCCCCCAGGGCCTGACCCCTTTTTAAAAAATTTTTTTTTTAAATCTGACCGGGAAGGGGGCCGCGTGGCCCCCCCTCCCGTGGCCAATTCCGGCCCCGGGGACCCCATCCCCCGGGCATGGCCACATATATTTATTTTTTTTAAGGAGGGGGGCTGCGTGGCCCCCCTCCTGAGGCCTCTATTGGCCCCGGGGACCACATCCCCCGGGGCCGGCCTTTTTTTTTTTATTTTAAATTTTTTGGGGGGGGGGGCCGCGTGACCCCCCTCCCGGGCCACTTCTAGCCCCGGGGCAGGCCCTATCCGTTGGGGACCGTGGGGGGAGCCCCAATACCCCCACGGTCCCACCGGCTCCCCGCGTCCTGCCGGAGCCGGCATTGCTTTTCCACATGGAGAGCTGCTGACATGCAGCTCCCCGTGTGGAAAAGCAATCTGCTTTGCATTTTGGAAGCGAGAGCAGGTTTCCCTGCTCTCGCTTCCAAAATCCAAACAAGTTTGCTATGGCAGGGCGGGAGCCGCGAGGCTCCCGCCCTGCCATAGCAAACAGCAGTGTCCCGGGGTGGGCACCCCGGGACACTGCAGGAGCCGGCCCTGGGGGTGGCGGTCCCCAGGGCCATCACACACTCCAGGAGGGGGGCCGCGCAGCCCCCCTCCCTTCAGTTTCAAAGCCCCGGGGAGGTGGTGGTCCCCGGGGCTCGGGGGTCTGTAACGGACCCCCAAATTTACATACTTAGTGCCCCGGGGAGGTGGCAGTCCCCGGGGCGTGTGGGGGGGCTCGAGCCCCCCCACACAGGTTCTTTTTTTTTTTTTAAACAAGCCCCGGGGGGTGGCGGTCTTCGGGGCTGCGGGGGGCCGTAAGCCCCTTGCAAATATTCAAGAAAAGCCCCGGGGTGGCGGTCCCCGGGGCTTGGTGGGCCTTGGAGGCTCCCCACACATTAAAAAAACAAACCCCGGGGTGGCGGTCCTCGGGGCTGCGGGGGCCGTGTGCCCCCGCAAATATTTAAGGAAAGCCCCGGGGGGTGGCGGTCCCCGGGGCTGCGGTGGCCCCCCAGGGCCCCCGCAATTACAATATAGCATGCCCCCGGGACTTGGCCCACTCAGGGGCTAAATATTAACGAAGCGCGGGAGCCCGCGCTTCGTTTTTTTTATTTTCACTGCAGTATTCGCGGATCCTACGCGAATTTTGCCGATTGTTTTTTTAAAAAAATGCTTTTTTTGGCCCTGGGGGTCCTTTTGGGACCCCCTGAGCAGGCCTAGGGGGTCAGGGTGTTTCTACCCTGCCCCCTTTTCTTCTTTCTCACCTTTGTTTCCCTGTTTTCTTGTGACTCGGTTCTACTGAGTCACAAGATGGCTGCCAACACTTCCTGGTTTGGAGTGTTGACAGCCAATTAGAATAAAGCTCGTGGTCGGGAGGGTCCGCGGATCCACCGCGCCTCTAGATATCGAAACTTTTATTTTTTGATTTTCTCAGCAACTACTGAACGAATTTACACCATTTAAAAAAAGGGCTCTTTCTGAACCAAGGGCTACCTTTTTGCCAAATTTGGTGTAATTCCGTTCAGCAGTTCGAGCTGCAGCCGTGTCTAAAGTTTCCTATGGGAAATTGATTTTCCGACCTCTTTTTTTTTAATTTCTCAGGAACTACTGAACGGATTTACACCATTTAACAAAAGGGCTCTTTCTGAACCAAGGGCTACCTTTTGCCAAATTTGGTGTAATTCCGTTCAGCAGTTCGAGCTGTAGTCGTGTCTAAAGTTTCCTATGGAAAATAACATGGAGAAAACACGTTTTGGGACCCCCGTTTTTTCTCGGCCCCCGCTTGGCGAATCACCCCGAAACTTTCAAGACAGGAGCTGACTGGAGCGCCCCACTAGTTTTGAAACTTTCGCGAAGATTCGTCATCCGGCGCCAAAGTTATTGGGAAAAGAAAAAACACTTTTCCTATGGAAACTAGGTCCTAACTATAACTATCTACTGGCGACCGCCAGTAGATAATATATATATATATATATCAACAAGGCAGGTCTGCCCCACTTCTTCCCAGACAAACTCCGACACTCCACAGGGTGAGTGACTGCTCAATAATTCATTTTATTTCGGCGTTACAGCACATGCATATATATACAAACGAAGTTGACGCTGAAATGGACGCGGCCCTGCCTGTGGGTTCAGGGCTCGTAAACGGGCGTCACTGCTAATATATTCCAACAAGAAATTACCCCTGCATCCAGGGATGAAACGAGCCCACCAGCCGGTAAGTAGCGTTTAAGACTTCATTTATTAGCAGAGTTCATTGCATTACGCGTTTCGACCATCCTGGATCTTAATCATATGCATCATGTGAAATGGTCAGTTGTCCTTCTTTTAAATCCACAACTTTAAACATTGAAGATGGACTACAGCTGGCTTATCATAATGTTTAAACATTTTCACGCTATAGTAGTCCTTAATATTGGGTGCCATGGTCATTAGTAGCAGTGTTTAACGATATATTCATAAGATATTCACCATTAGTTGACATAGAAACGATTTAATTATCCTATTTCAATCTGTTTTTTAAAACTCAGACCACAGTTCCCATAATGCATCAATTGCACTCAACTGCATCCACCATGGATTTTCGCCATTCCAGTTCTTAATTTGACAGTTTATAGCACTTCAGCCAATTTAAACATTATTGCACTTTCCTCGCCTCAAAAGAAATTAATTTCATAAAGGGCAGCACAGTAGTGTACTCGGTGATCCATCGAAGGCGCCATCTCTGCCGGTTCACATGTGGTCATCACAGAAAGCTTTTCACTTCTTCCGAGCAGTGTCTGCAAAATATTTCCATCCACGCTCCTGGCATGCACTGAGGAGAGTTCTCCTATATAGCCTAGCTGCCAGACAAATGTTTACAAATTCAGTATGCCTCGAGCAGGCCTCCCGTCCTATGTTGACAGTGGCCTCTCACCTCGATTCAAATGTCTTTGACTTCATTCCGCAGCCGGCGGGCATCCTCTGACATATAAATCTAAATGAAGTTGATGCTGAAATGGACGCCCTGCCTGTCGGATCGGGGCTTGTAAACGGGCATCACCGCCAATGTTCCCTCTAATTTTTTTCCTCTGTGTGCGGCAGTGTAAGGTCTCTGCGCGCTGCAGCCAAGGCTATGTGCGCCAGGAACTAGACCGCGCGTGTGTGTGAGGCGTCTAAACAAAAGGGGCGCGGTCAATATTAAAGTGAATGTGCCTATGGGGTGCTTTTACACAAAGTGTAATAAAAATAAAAAAAGAAAGAACGATTTATAGCGTGGCTGCTAAAGTGAAAGCGGTCACGCTGCAAATTAAATAAATAAATAAGCGCGGACGCTATAGTTAAAGCGGACCGTGCTGGAAATGAAAAAATACATGAGTAAATTACATGATATAAAGGGTGGCGGCGTGCTACGACGTCGTGGGTGGAATAGGGAAGATCATTAAAGAAAACAGTGCTCACCCACTAAATAAAGCAGACCGTAAGCAGACAAGTAAAAAGTCCAGTCCTCATGGGAGGATACAAATGAAGACAAGCGGTACCAAGGAGGGATTACTAAGCCTATTCATGAATCAAAAGCAATAATTTCGAAAGGACAGTAACAGGAGCCAATTGAAAAGATGGCAGGAAATGGACGGAGCTTCTATGCCATACCTCAATACAGCATGCCTCGCAGAGCAGCGCATGCGCTGCCCACGCTCAACCTAAAAACAAACAGGCGATTGGCCTAAAATGATGTAGCGCTGTGTGAAGAAAATAGGCACATGCGCCAGTTGGGTCCCCAGGGCACTGTATCTAATATGACCCCCAGGGGCGGTTCCTTTTAAAGAGCGGAGGAGCGTCGCCCCGCCTGCTGCGACACTCCCCCACCTTTTAGACCATACCATCGTTACTACTTTATAATTATCACAGGCAGTCAGGCACGAGAGCGCTGTTCTAGCGGCGAGTGTCGGAGTTTCAGGACGGGGCGGGGCTGATGGCAGCAGCAGGACCGGGTGATTTTTGAAGCTGGCTGCCCAGTGCGCATGTCGGAGTGGCCGGCCCTCTTGCGACGGCCAGCTAGACATGTGCACTTCACACTGCAAAACGCACAGCTGGTGTTAACCTGCCAGGGATTACAGGGACCTAGGCTCAAAAGGAGCGCTAGGTTAGCCTGCTCAAACTAATCCTGGGGCTTCTCTCATGCTGAGAGCAACTCCAAGATTGGTTAGGTTCACGATGATATGAAGTCAACGTGAACCACCTTCCGTTTCCTTCCTACCCTGAGCACGTGCACTACACACCACCTGGGCCTTCGAGGAGAGCAAGGGAGCTGGGGGGAGGAGGAGAAGAAGGGATGGAGTCAGGATCTGAAATGGCGACTGCGGGCAGTGAGCGAGGCTGGAAGCAGTTGAGGAGCAGGAAATTGCTGCACTCACAATGCTGCCAGTCTGACTCTGGCCTCCGTGTGGTTGGCGTCCTCGGTCTCCCAGACTAAGCTGGAACTTCAAGACTGGTAAGCGCTAATAAAGAAACAGCTGTGCGCTTGCTTTTATTCTGCTTTGAACTTATCCGAGGAAGGTGGGTGTTGCACTGGGGGGCTGTTGATATCAATGCTCCGAGGTGCATGATCACTGTGTCTTGTCCCATTAGGCAGTCGACGTGCCCCTGGGGCACGTCCTCACTGAACAACAGTTAACAAATAATTACATTTTCCTTTTAATGAACTTCAGCGTTTGCAGTGCGAGTTTTTGTACTTCTACCTTTGGGAATCATTATTAGCGATTCCCCCACCTGACAAAAAATGTGTTCTTCTTATCTAGCAGCAATCTTTATTCTGGGACATTTAGTTTCTCGTTTCCCAGTAAGGGACTCAAAGTCCCAGAATGCAATGCACAGGCTGCTCAAAAGCTATGAATAGATGATGGTGTTAGATCGGATCACTTGGCAGCTATGCATGTGATATCTCTACATGTTATCAGTCAGAGGCGCTCTAAAATGACTGCTTACCCACCTACCCCTGAGATTAATGCAGCGCTCTTTGTATTAAACTGGTGTGACCTCGTTGCAGACTCTGCAGCACCTGCTCGCCTGGTGCCCTCTTATGTGTGAGATTTCATTGCCTTGGGAAATTTCCCTTTATCGCCCATCTGCTTGGCAGGCAGCTGGAGGGGGTCCTGTCAAGCAGCCTGGCACAGCACCAGGCGTGTGCTCCTGCAGAACTTGAAGACCATGTCACGTCGAATACTCGAGAAAGAACATGCGCAAAACTAAAAGCTTAGAAGAAAAAACAGTTAAAAAAACGGGTTATGTTTTACAAAAAGAATTCAGGTTAAACTGTTTACATTAAAGAATTTTCCTTTTACAAAGATGTGCTTTATGATTGTTTGAGCACAGAATGAACTTTTCTTGGTGGTCCAGCTACATCAGTTTCATAAATCTTTTCTTAATCCAAGCATCATTATAACAGATAAGATGTCACCTCACCTGGATCAGACACAGAAACCTATGTGCTTTCAAGCTGGGGGAGAGGAGTTGGCCTAACGACTAGGGCGGTCGACCTCGAATCTAGGGAACTTGGTTCAAGTCTCGGCAATGACGCTGAACATCCTGTGATTCTGGGCAAATCTCTTAGGTGCACATGCATCAAAATAGCCAATAGCAAATCCTTAATTGCGATTTTTAAGGAATCGTAATTAAAGATTCGCTATTGGCTATGCATGTAGGAATCGCAAATAAATTAGCGATTCCTACAAATTCCTTAATTGCGACTCGCAAATTGCGACTCGCAATTAAGGAATTGCTTCCCATTGTGGGGCTTTGTGAAAGTATTCCTGTTAATCGCAGCACTGTCATGCGCTGCAATTAGCATAAATATTTTCACAATGGCCCACAATCATCCCGCAACAGTGCTCCATTAGGAAATGAAATGCAGCAAGTGCAGAAGCCACTTGCTGCTGAATGCGTGCACAGGCCCATAGAAGGGAAACTTACCTGCCACTACCGGCGGCGGGAAGGCTCTCGAGGGATGTGTTGTGTGCGCGCTTCACACAGGACACTGCGCGCTCGGGATGCAAGAGGTGCATGCGCGTGCAGGCGCGCACCTTCCTGGAAACACTGGTCCAAAGGTCTCATAATTTCACTTCCTGTGATGTCACCAGGTCAAATGTCTTATGTCACGTCCCGTAATATTATCTAGGGCAGTTCTAAGAGCGTGTGGTGTCACTTCCTGCGATGCCACCAGGACAAAGTTCTTGTGATATCACTTCCTGTGACATTATCGGGGGCAAAGGTCATGTGACGTCACATCTGCTACTCCCTGTATTTTGGTGAATCGACATCCATGCATAATGATATTTCAGATCAATCCAATTGTTTTTGCAATTCATATATTCTTTTACTCTCTCTTGTGTCTTATGTATTTGTTCCACATTTAATACAATATTTCATCCATGTATCCATTAAAATTCTTTTACATATCCCAATCCATTTCACTTTTGTGCTCATCATCAGGGGACATTTTAAAACAGCTAAATAGACTCAATTATTTCTGCAATAAATGTAATCAATTTATTTCAAAATACCAGTCTTTCAAAAAGATTCCTTAAATATTCATAATGAGTATAATAGACATATATTGCAAATGACTACTTTTACATATGGCTTTAACAGTTTTATCCATAAAACCAAAACTTCATTTGTATTCTGGTGCCAAAATAATATGTATTTCAGTAGATTTCCCATATATAAATTCCAGCAAATAGTCAATTATTTGTCTATTCCCGCTAGATGCACATACCACACTCTCCATTTTGTACTTGTTTGAATCGTTAACTTACTTCATAGGTCAACCACTTTTTTCCATTTCAAATTCTCTATAAATCATAGTCCCATACTCAAAGCCTGTTAAATTTGTGTCAAGAACATTGCTTCATCTGTTTTGTGGAGAATTTTATTTTATATATAAGTGATTTCTTCACATTTCAGTTATTAATCACAACCTTAGAGGTATCACAATGCATTACTCACTCCTCTTCAAAACTGCAGGCGAAACGCGTCCAGAAATCTTTGTACTGGCAGTCACTTATAACCCTGTGGACAATCAATAGAGAACATCTCTTGTTTACTGATAATATCACATGGTGTCTATTATATAGTGCCTGATAGAGGGAAGAATGGGATGCATCATGTAGAGACCCACACAGATCTAAGACCCCAGACCCTCATGCAGACCTTTAGGGTTAGAGATAGTTTTAAACCTATGTAATCAGATACGGGACCATACAAGGAAATGAATATGTGGTGAAAAGCAATGGGTTCATCAGAAATAGACAGGTCACATCGCACTTTAGTTTCAGGAAACTCGAACAGAACATCGTGTGGTTAGCTCAGCTGAGCTGCTGCATGAAAATAGGTCACAATTCCCTTCAGTTTCAGGAAACTTGACAGAACATTTGGTAGTTAGTGAGATGAGCCATCATACCAAATAGGTCACAAAATAGCTCACCACAATCTTCATCTGCAAGAGAAATGAGCCGATATGCACCAATCACGAAAGAGTTCGCTTCCTCCCTAAGCACTGCGGTTTATCACACCCCTGCCTGAGAACAGGTACACAGGATGAGACATCAGATGTCTCACCCTACCTTAGAACATACTGACACATATGTGCATGCTTCTGCAGAAACCACGCATCTACACCTCAAGGTCAGATAGCTTGGCAAAAGAAACCACGCGTAAAGGTCAGATAGCTTGACCCAGTTAGCATTTTAGCAAGATATGACCATGTGTTGTGCGGTTACATAGACATGCGCTTTTGCATGCTTAAATTCCAAGAACCTACACCCACGCAGTGGGTTTCTGTTTGTAATCACGGAAATCACTAAAAATCACTATGTCATGTGATGCTGTACTTACTTTGTGGTTTGTGATTTCTACCTATAAATTTTGTTGCCTATGTGCAGTACATTGGACATCAGATTGCATCTCCACGGAGGTGATTGATGTCCCCTGCATTATTTAATTAAACCTACATTACTTTGCCAAATTGTGTCTTGGTTTTTCTTTCTCAGATTTTTCCTCCAACATATTGGTGAGTTGCCAGCCAGGAGTTCCACTTGGTCTCACCGATTGTCACTGTCCGGAATACCACTTACCTCCATTGAATGGATTGCGCATCTTGAAAAAATGTCAGCAGACACCCTTTTTATTAAAGTTCTGCTAATTCCCGGGGACAGGTGGAATTCGGAATTGACATCATTAAGGAGAGAACAGTGTGGATTTCGTTCCTTTTTATTTAAAGACTTAACGTGTAGCATTGTAACATGGATGATTTTTGTATTTGCATGCAAGACTGCATATGAATTGGATGACACAATATTTAGGCATCCCGGTGATAAGTCCGGAAGACATAGGGAACTCAACTAAACAGTCAGAAGTGGTCAAAAGGCAGAGTAGGACTTGAGACTGGGGCTCCCAGTGTAAGTTCTGTCGTTGCAGCAAAAGGACGGCTGTGACTCGATTCGCACCGCGCAATGGAGACGTTCCCCGGCCGGGTAAGTACGATGCGCGCCGCGAGCAGTCCGACCGAGCCGCGCACTCTGGCTCGAAAGACCAGTCGGAGCCGTACTTTGGGGGTCCGTGTCGGACCCCCCTGTACGCGTAGCCGCGCGAGTCGCACACAGGGGGGACCCATGGGTGCCCCCTACCTGTGCGTGTACGGCGCGAATCGCTTCGCCGCGTACACGCTGTAGGGGGCGCCCTTGTCCGCCTCGCACCCATTGAGTCAATGGGAGCCCGCGTACGCGTTGTACGACAGGCTCCCATTGACTTCAATGGGAGTCCGACCGACTCGAGTCCGATGGCATACGTGCGCATCGTACTCGTTCGGTCGGGCTGCCAGAGTCCGAATCGGTCGGAAATCTCTCCGAGTCCGGCTCGGTCGGAGAGATTTCCGGCCCGAATCGGAATCGGCCCCTAAGTCTGGAAGTCACAATTTGTAGTGAAAGTTTATCCCCTCTATGAATGTGTAGGGAAGTGACTAATTATTTTTGCCCTAGTATATAGTTTATAATTGATGAATATGTATATGTAAATAGAAATTTGGCCACAGAGTAATATTTTTTTTAAAACGTTGTAATGTTATGTAGTTTATAATTTAGGAATAAACAGAGTTCCTATCTTGTGAGGGATAGTGTAGATAGTTAGGAAAGGAAATTTAAGTAATTGACAGTTAGGCAAATGTCTGAAAAGTCAGTGAGTGATCAATCACAACAGGTCCCTAAATTAGCTGTCCTTCTTTATAACAGTAAGGTTGTTGGCCTCTCCAACGGCACTGACCCCAGTAGACTACCAATACCAGTACCATCTAATAAACCCTTAATGGGAGAAATTCTTGAAAGCCTAGGTATTAACAGCACATCACCTTTAGGTCTAAGGACAACATATATTGATGTGATAACAGCAGATCTGTCAGATAATTAGATGAGCCCTCCAAAGAACTGACTAGAAACATTTCTAAAACTGAGTATTTGTGCCACCACAACATCCAACAAAGATATTGTCATTGGATAACAGAGGGTTGTAGTAGTCCAGTGGCCTCATGAACACCATAACAAATAGTGATAATAGCCACTATTACCCCCATGATAGAATTATAACCATACCCCCTCAGGACTGGAAATTAAAAGAATTATCGGATAGAATAGACAGGGATATAGATAACTATCTTGAGGGTACACAGACAGAGGTAGAATTATCGGATAGTATAGACAGGGATATAGATAACTATCTTAAAAGTGATTTTGAGTGGGACTTACATACAGCTAGAATAGAGGAGTTTGTTGCTAATTGTACTAAAAACAAAGGCCTGGTGATAAACAAACACATACATTATAAAGAATTTTTGAATGAGCATCATATCTTACTGCTTCAGCAAGGCAACGCTGTCTATCTAGTCATGCCCACCCATAGGTGTTATTCAGATTAATAAAAATCATCAGCCACCCACTTCAAGTCGGAAACGCCCAAGCCTATAGTCTCAGGACAGGCTAACAAGATAGAGAAATTTTTATAAAATGTTTTATAAAAAATGTGAGTTGGGTCAAAAAGTGCCTCACGTAAGCAACATCCATGGAGCTACTGGTTGGTACTCACTAGTTGGCTCACTCTGTCATCATCGGCACTTTCCTGACAGAAAAGAAAGTGCCCTAACTCTAATTGATGTGAAAAAATAGCAGAGTGAAGTGTATCAATGAAAGGGATTTCGATCTACCATTTAAGCCCTGTAGTTTAAAGGAGGTAAACTAAACTCCCCATAAGTTAAAATTGAGTTGTGCACACCTATCATACATATTCTTTAATTTTAAATGGTGTTCACACTCAGTTAAAAAATAATGGCATGTTTAGACCATTTTAACATGAACAGCCGACATGTTTTACTGCCTAAAATATTTGTGACAATTTCATCAGGACACAGGGATCAACTCCACCTCGAGAGTGCATCGGATCTGTAGGGGTTGGAAAAAAATGAGAGAAGAGAAGATAGAGCCAGAGACATAGAAAGATAAATTTAAAATTTAGATTTTCAACATCATATTATGACAGCACTTGTGCTCGTTTCCATATTCTGATGTGAACAACATAGTTACCAAGTGGTTGCCAGGTAGACTCCTACAAGCAACTCACTGGGAGTGGACCTGGAGGGTGATGGCCCCCCAATTACCAATGCAATCAAAACTAACTTCTATACTAACTGATATAGATAGGGAAGAGGCACAACAGGACATTAATAATATTTTGGATACACATGAAATAAAAATTAAAACATGTTGGAAGTCGGGAAATGGCCTGTCTGATAAAATAAAGGGCAGGACGAATAAAAAATGATCCTTCTTGCGCAAAGATATTAATTTTAGAATATACAGATCTTCATTTGGGACACTGGTGCCACCTCGTGGCCAGTGACAGACGATATTGAAGTCATGTTAATATTTCAATGGGACCACGGACAACCGTTGTTCAGGCTCCAAAATAATAACGGACTCGCCCCTAATATGACAACTTCTACTTGCGCACTTCTCACAGACATTCTAAATTGCAGGATTTTAGGACATGAGTAACCCAATAACACAACAAATAGTATATATTCATGATAACATTATAGTGTCCATTGTATCGGGCAACACTCCACTTAGGCCTTCCATAAATGCACCCGCCCAAAACATATGTATGGATGAAGTTTTGCAGAAATTAGGGATAAATATGTCTGATGTTCACCTTCATGGCCTAACAACAATTTATGTGAAGTCCGGAAATACCCCATGAAGTAGATAAGGGTCTACTTATGTTCTAAAGGATACAATAGAAAGGGAAGAAAGATACTATAAATAATATAATTAGGGAGTCTCTAAATAATGCTCCGGGTTACCAGTTGGTGCCTGTGGGAGACATGTTGCAAGGAAAATAGAATTGGCTATATCTGGGATGTACCTTAGCTGTACCTGGGACTGTATAAGATCCCGTGTTGTCTTAGAGAAATGAGACTGAGTAAGGTCTAGGTGACTAATGCACAGATGCCAGGGAAGGAGCTAATGTTTATTTTTTGTGGGCTTAGTGTTCCTGGAAGAAAAGATGGTTTGTCCACCATAAATATGATAAAATTGATCCTGCAGCCATGGTGAAAGTCACTTAGGCAAACACAATAAAATAATATAACTGGCTTGCGACATTAGAAGGGCCACCATATATAAAGCAAGCCTTCCAAGGCCATGTCAGCCAGCCTTTCTCCAACGATGAGGGTTTTTCCAGCAGAGGATCAGACAGTTATTCACCTATAGGGAAACCCAAAATCCTGCACTACAAATGAGGTTGACGCCTATAAGAAATTGGGTTACTGGTTGAGGGGGTGAAATCCTACTCAAGCAGCAACCACAGTCCTTGTAAGTATGAAGTCACAAGTAAACACCAAATTAACCTGTGCTTAACCCTCTGGTAGATTGGCACAGAAGCTGTCAGGCTTACATTAGAGGCAATATGTAAAGTATTTATGCAGCATTTCAAACAGTAATAAAGTGAAAGCACAACAAAAGAGAAATCCCACATCAATTTAGAAATATGGAGTAAACTTTAATTAATAATTCAAGATCAAAACTACAAAGATCCAATCAGTAGAACCTGAGATATGCATATTTAAAGATGTAAATGAAAATAGCGCCAAAAAGCACAAAGTTCCAACTGTGATTATCTGGTTGCGTTGGACCGGGGCAAAGTCACAATTCGAGGCCAACCGCGAAGGAGTGCGGATCGGCTACAGGGACCCAGTTAGGCCTGCTGAACAAGAGTACCTTAAATCCCGGTTGCAGAGTGTTGAGGAGTCCTGAGTCGAGGATGCGTTGCGCAGTGGCGATTCCGTGAAGCTGTGATGCGAGGTCCTGCATTGCTATCGATGATGCCGTTGACGACGGGCTTGCGATGCGAAGTCCTGTGTTGGGGTTGCGTCGCGCAGTAGCAGTTCCTGGAAGGCTGCAGGTGGCAATGCAAAGTCCTTCGCCAGAGATGAACCATGCAGCGGTCTCGATGCAGAGTCTGGAGAGGCAAAGCGTTGCGCAGTGGCTCCAATGTGGAGTTTCAGATAGGTGATGTGTCGCGCTGAGGCTCCGATGCTTCCGTTCAGCTAGGACCACAGTTGGGCTGGCAGAGTACCTTCAGGCACACTTCCAAGGGTCCATCACTGGGGAATGCACCACTTGGGAGGGCAGGACTCACAGCTGGCAGAGTCCAGGTGCTGGGTTCAAGGTGGTTGGAGCCTTCTGTCCCTGAGGGTCTGATCAGGAGGCTAACCAACAAGCCCTTGGAGTCACTCTGGTGGTCCTGGGTTCAAGAATTAAGTCCAGTCCTCCACTCAGGCAGCAAGGCAGCAGTCTGGCAGTCCTTCATGCCGGACAGCACAGCAGTCCTTCTTCTGAGTCTCTCCACAGGTCCAGATGTGTACTGAAGAGTTGGGTGTAAGGGTCCAATATTTACACCTGGTGCCCAATTTGAAGTAGAAGAAGCTTTGAAGTAGACAAAGATTCTTCCCTGAGGTGTCAGGCATCCCCTTCCTCCCTGCCCAAGCTCCAGTTTGTCTGGGGTTACAACCGACCAGTGTCAAACCTATTGTGAGAGTGCTCAGGCAGAGTCTTTGTGATGTGCAAGTGTGGTAGGTGACAGCTCCTCCCCCTCGTTAACTCAGAGTGGCCCATCCTGCCAACACCTAGCTTCCCTTTGTCTCACTATCTAGGAACAATACACAAAGACCAGCTGCCAGGTACACACAGTCCTGTAACCCAGGAACAGGCTGCAGGCACAAAACTGTTAAGACAAGAAAACACCAACTTTCTAAAACATGTCATTTTCAGAACTGTGACTAGAAATCTGACTTTACTATTAAAGAGTGCTTTTAATTACAATTGTTTAGACATCAAACTTGACATTCCTACCTGCTCTCAATTGAAAGTTGTCACTTATTAAATGTAATAAGGTAATCCAATGTTATCCTATGCGAGAGGTAGGCCTCACAATAGTGAAAAATTAGTTTAAGAGTTTTTCACTACCAGGACATGTAAAACCTAAAAGTACATGTCCAACTTTTTTAATACACTGCACCCTGCCCTCTGAGCTGTGTAGGGCCTACCCTAGGAGTGACTTATATGTATTAAAAATGGAGGTTTGAGCCAGGCAAGAGGTTTACCTTGTGAGGCAGAAATGGCAGTTTAAAACTGCACACACAAGCTGCAATGTCAGGCCTGTGACAAAGTTAAAGGGCTACTTAAGTGGGTGGCACAATAAGTGCTGCAAGCCCACTAGTAGCATTTAATTTACTGCCCCTAGGCACATGTAGTACGACTTTACTAGAGACTTACAAGTAAAGTAAATATGCCAATTGGGAATAAGCCAATTTCACCATGTTTAAAGGAGAGAGCACAAGCATTTTAGCACTGGTTAGCAGAGGTAAAGTGCGGAGAGTCCTAAAGCCTAGTGTCCTAAAGCCAGCAAAAACAAAGTCAGCAAAACAGGAGGGTTGAAGGGAAAAAGTTAGGGGAGAACTACACCAAGGATGCCAGGTCTACCTATACCACTTTTTGGTAGATGCCCCATTATATCTAACCTGTAAATGGACCTTTCAGAGTTTATGAGAAAAAGATCAGGAGTTGGTGGATAATGTTGAAAAACTGTTTAATTTTTTGCTCAGCACTGTGAGATGGAGGAGCAGACTTGGAGCATGTTAAAAAATATATCTAGACTCCTACATCTCATTTAGTAAGTTTTGAGTATGACATTTTGTTTTCTGTTATACAAAACCTTAAAATCTGGAGTATCTAAATCCTTTGTTATAACTGACTCTATTTTTTTACTGTGGTGGGATGCGGAGTGCGGATGGCCTTGAGGAAATTCAAATCAGTTACCTACCAGAGAATTGTGAATAAAGCATATTTCTGAAGCATGGTGACTAACCCATTGAACTTACTGATACTCGAAACTGAAGCAGACACTTAAATATTTGCAACAGATTCATAAAGGTTCTGTGCAAGTTTACTGTGATTGGAAAGTGAGATGAAGGTATAGGCCCATGTCTCCACAGGATCACTTCAGAGTTTAGGTGTTTTGCTGCTATTGGAACTTGCCACCTATCCAGTTTCCCTCAGATGTCTGAAGATGGTGCACTAACCCAAAACAGTACTAGTAACTTGTTACTATTACTGCTCCTACCACCCACTACTTTACACACACACACACAAAGTATACTATTTTTTGGATAAACACATTTTTATTGAATTTTAGACCAGCAGCACTGGTGAAACGGTAGAACATGGCACACATGGTACATCATTGCAAGTGGTAAACAATCCATAAAAGGCAAGACATCCAGCAATTCTAAGATAAAACATGCCGGCAAAACCCACCAGCACAATGTTGCAACCAATTAAGCGAGATGCCCCAGCCACTTCCCCCACACCCTTGCATGTTTCTGAGGGCAGCCACGTGCTTCGAAGACCACCTGCTCTCTCGGTGCACACCAATCAACACCTATTCTCCACTTTGACAGAGCAGGAGATCTGGGGGCCATCCATTGCGGGGCAATATCGTGCTTCGCCACCTTGAACACCCTGAGAAGAACCAATAAGGGAGAAAGAGGAACCTCCCATCCCAACACCTCTGACAATTTCCGGGTCAACCTTGTCCAATACTGGAGCCCCACATCGCAGGCCCACACCATATAATAAAAATCAGCTTGGTCAACTCCACATCGTGGACAGGTGGAGGTGGGCCACAAGCCTGCTTGATGCAGATGGAGGGGAGAAAGGTATACCGAATAAAGGTAGTTGGTCTGAGTAAGACGCAGTTTAGAGGAGGTGGTGAGTTCCAGTGGGGCCATCAGTGCATTTCGCCAGTACTCGTCCTCCATGGGGCCTATCCAACCCTCCCACCAGGTCCTAAGGTGGTCTAGCAATCTGTGAGAATTGTTAACAAGTGTGTGGTAAATCTGAGAAATCCCTCCCGGACCAAGTGCCCCATTAATAACTTAACTTCCAAGGGATTGAACTCCGGGAGAGTATCCATTGGGAGGGAGTGAGCATGAAGGGCGTGTTTGAGTTGAAGATATTTATAGAACTGTGTGTGTGTAAGGCTGGATGCCTGCCAGAGATCTTGAAAGGACCGCATATGCGTCCCTGACCATACATCCCCCAGTCTTGTAATGCCAATGAGGTCCCAGGAACGGAAGCCGCTAAGAGCAGCTGCTTCCTTTAACCAGGTGCCGTGCCAGAGCGGTGTCTGCTGCATAGGCTTAGCCTCCCATCGTACATGCCGCAGGGCTGCCCTCCACGCAAGGAACACCACCCGGGTCACCAGGGGCAATTAGAGAGAGATTGGAGCCCCATAGAGCATGGCTTGAAGATGGGAAAAGTCCAGAAGGGAGAGTTCTACCAGGTAGGCAGGGTCCGACCACCCCCCATTAAACCAGTCGTGGAGGACGAGTAGATGAGAGGACAGGTGGTAGAGATAGAGATTGGACATGCCCAGGACACCGTGGTAAGAGCCACAAAAATGTTTTAGCTGCACTGTCAAGAGCAGAGAACCAAGTTCGGGGCAAGTGAAGAGGTAAGTTTTGGAAAACATAAAGGAAGCGCGGGAGAGTCATCATTTTATAGAGGGCAATACATCCTAGGACGTTGAGGGGAAGAGTACGCCATCTAGTGAAGTCTGACTTGGCTTTCCGAACCAGAGGCTGAAGATTAAGGGCCCAGGTAAGCTCGGGGTGCAAGGTGATCCATATCCCCAAGTATTTAAAGCTAAGCCGATGCAGATGGATTGTCATTTGCCAGTCAAAACAGTCCCTAGATGGCACCAGAGGAACCAACACCGGCATAGAGGAGTTCATCCGAAGACCAGAGGCACGCTCAAACTGCTCAAGCAACAGGAGACATCTGGGTCCACTCACCGCCGGCCGGGCAAGATATAGCAGGACATTATCCCCATACAACGCGATGCGGTCCTCATGGCCTGCACCCCACATCCAACCAGTGTAGCGGGGATCCGTATGGATGAGTTCAACCAGAGGCTCTATCACCAGAGCAAAGAGGAGGGGAGACAGGGGGCAACCCTGTCTAGTCCCCCGCTCTATGGGAAAAATGTCAGAGAGGACTCCATTTACCCGGACTCGGGCAGTGGGATTGGAATAAAGAACCTGGACCATGCCCTGAAATTTGAGCCATAGGCCAGCCCGAGCCAGCACCGACTGGAGCTAGCCCCAGTCCACCATGTCGAAGTCCTTCTCGAAGTTGATAAGGAGCAGAGCTAGGTCCGGAGGCAGTTGGTGATGGTGGGACAGGGCCACGTGCAGGCTTCGGATACAATGTCTTGTGCTCCGGAATGGCGTGACGCCACATTGGTCCGGGTGCACCAGTCCCGCTAGGACCCACCTAAGCCGGTTCGCCAAAATCACCGCAAACATTTTAACTTCACAGTTAAGGAGCGATATCGGGCGGTAATTCACACCTGAGGTGGAGGGGGGCTGCATCTTAGGTATCACAAATATAGTGGCTGAGTCTGCCTCAGTCAGAAAGGACCCAACCTGACCGGCCTCTTGGTAGAGCTGCAAAAGATAGGAGGTGAGGGTTTCCGGGAATGTATTATGTATTCCATGGAAAAGCCGTCCGGCCTGGGTTTTGCCCAGCGCCATGCCAGACATTGGCTCTCCAATCTCCTCTGCTGCAAGGGACTCATCCAGTGGAAGGGCCTCAGAGGAGGACAAGCGGGGAGGAGGGAGTGAGTCAGGAAAAGCCAGAGACACCGTCGCGTCCCTGGCTATGGATTTGGTGTCTCCAGCAAGGCAACAAGAGCCGAACTGTCATGTTCCCGCCCCCTAATATAGCTATTAGCCAGGCCTCACATTGTGGCTTTACTCGCGGACCATAGTGTTCCCACCCTGGCCACGCAACCCGCATTAATCGCGAAGTAGGACCGGAGCTCAGGCCCAAGGAGTTGTGTGAACTCTTTGTCCTGGAAGTACCAGGCTTTTATGTGACATATGGGTCACTGGCCCGTCGAAGTGTGACCCAGGTGAAGAAGTTAAGGAGAGTGATCCAAAATACCACGGGCCAGAATTTGAATCTGGGTCAACATTTGGCAATCGAGAGCGGGTAGGAAGGCAAGGTCTATCCAGGAGTGGGTATGGTGAGCAACCGAGGTGTGCATGAATTGCTGACGCCGGGGGTGCCAGAATCTACAAGCGTCACAAAGACCCCAGACCGCAGCCCAGTCAGTGAGATGACGGGCGCCAATCCCGCGGGAAGCTGTTGGAATGCCAGAGCTGTCCACATCAGGATCAGGCACTGCATTAAAATAGCCCCCTATTACTGTGAGCCCTTGTGGGAGGCGGGTGAGAAGACGGGAGAGGTCCTGAAGATTTTAATAAACTCTCCACCGCCTGCCGGGATCATCTCCCTCCGCCCGCTCCGGGACTCCAATCAAGCGGATGTTATTGCACCGAGAGCGATTTTTATGTCCACAGCACGCCTATGGAGATCCGGCGTTCTTGTGAGTAGAGTGGAGACTTGTTTTTTGAGAGTGGCACTATCATCTTCAGTGGAAGAGATCTGGGATTCGGCCTCCGTGAACCGTGCCGTATCATTACAGAGATCCTGGCGCAACAGGGCAATGTCCATGCGAACCTCCGCTATCTTATTCTCCACCACTGATTGTGATGTCTGAATCGCTTCTAATATCGTTGTAAGATCTGAAGTTTAGGTGCCATGCCCGTCGCCATCCGGCCGACCGAGTAGCCAGTGGAAGAGCCAGCTGTAAGCAGAGCAATTTATGTCTGTGTCTGTGTAGGCACCAAGCGGGAGGACCTCTCTTTTCCCATCTTGCTGAGGTGGAACGCGGCAGGACCGGCGGCGCAGTGTCGGGGTGGATCACGTCTGGGTCACCAACAGCAATGCTGTAGATGGACGAGAGGGTAGAAGTCCAGCCCCAGGCGAGCAATTCACCAGTCCAGTCACAAGGAGTGGAGAGCTAGACACTGCAGCTCGCCCTCCCCAGTCCGGGGATATGCCCCAAAGGCCAGGTCAGTCACAGCGGCATCCAATCCACAGAAGGGAAGGTAGGCATCGGAGGCAGCTCTGTAGCAGGTCGGTGGGTGCAGGCGATGCGAGGTTCAGGAGCCCCATGTGAGGCTTCAGGAGGCAACGGGGGAACCACAGGCCTCGTCTGTGAAAACCTGCAGAGGCCGCGGCGGTCCACGGGCTCACCCGGGATTAGATCACATCAACATGGACTCCGCAACGGTCCACCCCTTTTTCCAGAGCCGTGCCCCGTTCGGGCCGGCATCATGAGCAGTCAAGAGCAAGTCGATGGCAGTGGCACAGGTGCATGGCAGTGGTCCAGGTCAGGAAATCGTAGCCCTTCACCTCCCAGGGCTTGGGAATCCCCCGCGGCTGGATGCAGGAGGACAATACAAGAGGGGGGGGCCACGTCCCACCCCGACAGTCAAAACCGGCGGGCATCCCCCCACCAAGGCACAGTACCTCTCAGGGCCCGGGCCGATCTGGGCCACAGCCACTGCGAAGGGGCCTCACCACCCCAGCCCCAACCCGCTGCGTCGCCCAATCTGGATCTGGGGACAGCCATAGTCGGGATCACAGGCCCCAGTGCTCTCCGGGACCTCTGTTGTGGCACTCAGGCGGAAGGGGGAGCCCAAGCTCAGGAGTCAGAGCAGGAGGGCAAGCAAGCTGATGGCAGAGGCAGGCATGGGCCTAGGCCTGAAATGTTGGAGACCGCCGCCAGTCACAGGGCTCAGGAATCCCTAGCGATCGCCTGCAGGCAGGCAAATCAAGTAGAGGGGTGGGGAAATAAAGTAGAGGGGGGTTCCACCCCGACAGCCAGACCCGCCCGACAGCCAGACCACAGGCGGGCACCCCGTCCGCACTGGTACAGTACCTTTCCAGGACTTGGGCTGGCTCCGGACCACCACTGTCGTTGAGGGGTTGCACCGCCGTGGTCCCCACTGATGCTCAACACAATCTGGGTCTACTGCAGGTAGAGAGTACAGGCGGGGGGGCCCGATGAATCACCTCTCAGAGCCCAGGCTGGCCCAGGCCGTCGCAGAGCGGCCGCACCGCCCCAGCCTAATCCAGCTCCAGGGGCATCAGGAATCAAAGTCATGGGCCTATGGGCTCCCCAGGATCTCCGCTGCAGCAATTGGGCAGGAGGGGGAGCGCAACTCCCTGAGTCAGGGTCATGAGCGCCCTGCATCGAGCTCGCTTAAGTAGACCGTTCGGAATGTCCTTACCGCTTTGCCGTGAACTCTATACTGCGGGGAAGGACGCGGACCGGAAGATGGCACACAACATGAACGACTGTTCCTATGATCCTTCACGAGCCGATGCACAGGGTGAGGGCGGAACCGTCTATAACTAGGAAGATGGACCGCGCTGCAGTGTCGGAAAGTCAGTATCTTGGAGTTCTGGCGGGCGTTTGGCTCTTCTCGCCGATCTGGTAAGGGTGCTCTGCACCGCCTATTGTTCACAGAGACTCGTTCTGTATTAGCGTGAGGGGGAAGCCGGTCTTTCTTCCGTTGGCGAGCGGTTCTGCTCATGCAAAAGGAAAGGCGTTCCTTGCTTCCTCAAATACTGTGCATTTTCAAGCATTGGGGATTCCCACCATTGGCGAGCTACAATCCTGTGCTCTTTCGGTGGGAATATTATTGTTTTAGTTTGAAACTCATGTGGATAGTAACACTCATTACCTTCCGCAAAGTTAGTTATATTGGTGGTGAAGCACTAACTTTGATCCTTGTGGCATTTATTGGAATTCATGACTACATTTCGAAGACTTCATGTTTACTCGTTTTTGACTGGAAAGCTTTAATTTCCACTACCTGGAGTATATTTTCATTATATCCTATTTCTTTGGCTCTATTTAACAGGGGTGGTTGCGAGAGCGGTATTGGACTACGCTAAAACCCTGTGATGTCTAGTGGAGTCTAGTAATGGTATGTTTCCTGAAGGATTTACGATCCGGTTTTGTTTGGTAAAGGTTAAGGAGAATACTTATGTATGATAGCTAGATGTTATATGTATGTTCATTTATCTATTCTATCACAGCAAACTTAATGGCGTGACTGGTGTTCTATGCAGGAGCCACAGACTATATAGAATACTTCAGGCTACATATTTATTTTTCTTTACAGGTAGATGATGTTTGATGCATTTGATTAGTTTATGTATTGTGGGAGGACATGTTCTGTGATAAACAGGATTCAAAGTATTTATGATTCACTGGTGTCTTTACAGGTCTCCCTCCCTGCTGTTCCCTTCCTATCCTTCCCTCACTTGATCATGCCACTGACCTGTGCTATCACGGCATTTCTGGCTTGGGAGTATCAAGAGGTGGACCCTTCTGTGCAACAAACCAACCCTGAGGATTACCTACTTTGACAGAGGCCCCCAATGGGCAGAGTACGCCCACGCAACAGCCCCGCAGCACTGCGCCGCATTCTGTGGCACTCAGACAGATGGGGAGCCCAGGCTCAAGAGTCAGGGCCGGGGCCGCATGCAGGCAAGCAGGCTGACGGCAGGGGCACGGGTGCGGGGCAGGGGCCTATGCCAGAAATATCAGAGCGCACCGCCAGTCTAAGGCTCAGGAAACCCTTGCGTCTGCCTGCAGGCAATTCAGGTGGGGTGTCCCGCCCCGACAGCCAGACCACTGGCGGGCACCGCCTCCGCACACGCAAAGTACATTTTTGGGGCCCAGGCCTCCGTTGAGGGGCCGCACTGCCCCGGCCCCCTGCTGATGCTCTACACAATCCGGGTCTACTGCAGGTAGAGATTACAGGCGGGGGGCTCCCTGATGTCCGTCAAATCCCAGCTGGGATTAATCACTTTTCAGGGCCTGGGTCGGCTCAGGCCGCCGCCGCTGCAGACGGCTGCACCGCCCCAGCCCAGTCCAGCTCTGGGGGCAATAGGAATCAAAGTCACGGGCCTCAGGGCTCTGCAGGACCTCCACTGTTGCAATCGGGCGGGAGGGGGAGCACAAGCCTCAGAATCAGGGTCGTGGGAGAGCGAGGCCCTCAGCGGGCGGAGTACGCCCCTGCAACAGCTCGCAGCACTGCGCCGCACTCACCACCGCGGTCCGCACCAGTCTGATAATCTGTGGATCGGGCTCCTCCTGGCTACAGCCGCCACAACTGGCTCAGCAGAGGCGACCTAGAACGGAGGGAGAAATCACCAGTCTGCAGCACCCTCACGCCATGCGGTGGTGGAGACTCGCCCCAGGCGCCGGTCCCTGCCAAGCCCCAGGGGCTGAAAAGACAACTGGAGAGTGCGAGGGGGACTGCCACATTGCTCCTCGGAGTGTCCCAAGCAGCCCGGACAGCTGATGGCAGCCAGTGGTCCGGATTAGCTTAGGATCTCGAGGGCATATCACGGAGAGACGTTAGGATGCGTCCGCCATGTTGGGTTCCTTGGCCATGCCCTCCACAAAGTATACTATTTAATAATCTATTATGTTCTTATGAGCTACTGATGGTCAGAAATGAGTGGACCTACCTATGTTCAAGTGACCCAAGTTCGTAAAAATATTGGTGGGGCCTGGTCACAAAACTAATTGTAAATATAAATGAGGACATATTGCCGGGGAGGGAGTAAGAAGGACATATCTCCTTGTGATAAACAACAGCAATTTGATCAATTTTAAGATTGGTCTACTTTACTAACTACATTGCCAAATCTCTACTACTGTCTGTTCTGGACACACACTGCCCTTTCTGCTCATATATTGGCCTCTCTGCCCCTTCTGTTCTCACACTGCCCCGTCGGCTCCCTGCAGTCCCTGAACAGCCACTGTCCCTTCCGCTCAGACACTTACCTTTGCTGCTCCCACCTTTGAACTTTCATGCTTGGGTGACTAGTGCACGGCGCCCAGGGGCGTTCAAAACCTTTTCGATGAGGCTGTCAGGTGTTCCTGACTCGAGTATTCAGTTATCTGGATTGATTCACAAGAAAAATGATCTGCAATTCTAACTTCAAAACAACACGAAGCGCTGGAGATAAATCAGTCATTTGCTAGGAGCTTTACTAAAAGGAAGTTTTAAATAACTACCATAAGTTGGTCTCTACTGATTGCGCGAAATCAATAATAAATTGTACAGATTCTAGCACTAAGCTGAGTAGTCAGTATAATGTCGTATCTATCAATAATTTGGAGAGATCAGCCTTTCTTGGTAATGGACAGTTTGAATAGCAAATGTGCATGCCCCTCTCTTCCTGATCACAGTAATATGGAGGGCAGGCCCTTCCTGCTTCACTTGAGTGCTATAGGAGCGGCTCCTCTATGTGGGCAGAGGAGCGTCGCCCCACTGCTTTCTCGCAGTGCGAGAAGCAGAAACATAAAATGGTATTATAAATACCATTTTATGTTTCTGCTTCTCGCAGTGCGAAAAAGCAGAAGGGTTTGGTTGGGGGCGGTTGGGTGGGCGGTCCTGGTCCAGGGCAGGGGAGGAGTGGCTTGCCCACTGTTGTGGGCTCTGACTGTTTGGTAGGCCCCAGGGCCGACCAAACCAGTCATACGCACGCTCCCTTTTCTCCATTTAGGCTGCATGTAGCCTACATGGAGAAAATGGCCTCCCCATAGACGCCTGTGTGGACGGCATCCCAGCCAATCACAACGCTGCCATTGCAGCGTTGTGATTGGCTTAGGGGAGGGCAGGGAGGCTGCCTGCTTCCTGCGAGGACTCGGAGCAGAGATGACGCAACGCGGGACCGGACCGGGCTGGCTAAGGTAAGTTTTTATTTTTTATTTAAAATTAACCCCCGCGTGACAACCGCACCCCCCCCCCCCTCCCCACCCGCTAGTCATGCTGGCCGCGACTGGTGGTATAGAGGTTCCATTGGAATCAGTGAGATTACAATAATCCTAGGTGACCACTTGGAGAGCTCAAAGACCATAATTGGGATATATGGGGTAACTTCAAACCACCTGGATGCACAAAGCCTTTTTGATTTTGCAAGCTGCCCAACTCGCAGAATCAGGCCGTTTTAGAAACGCAAAAAGTCATTTCCAAATGTACAAACCTCAAAGTGCGATTTAGTAACCTGTTACTGAATGGCAATTTGGATTTGTGAATCGGTATTTGGAAGGGGCGTGTTTAAGGTGTCCCTTCCAAATACCGATTCGCATTGGTATGTACAAATGTTTTGAGACTGAAATGCGGTTGCAGAACATTTGCACTTTACCGCCAAATCAAAGTTGGTAGTAACCCATTTGCAAATATGAAGGGGTTCCCACGGGACCCCTTCCCCTTTGAGAATGCTTGAAAAAAATATTTTTTAAGAGCAGGCAGTTGTCCTATGGACCACTGCCTACTCTAAAAACATTAAACTTAAACGTTTCATTTTCCTTAAGAGAAAACGGGCTGCGTTTTTAAAAAACAGATTGCTTTATTGAAAAGCAATCACAGACATGGTGGTCTGCAGACCCCAGCAGGCCAACATCCCTATGATGAAAGCGACTCATGGTGGCTCAAAACTTGCGACCTACCTTATTAAAAATCATGAGGTACGTCTATTTGTGACCCACTACGAATCACTGTTGGCCCATCTGACGTCCGCTTAAAGCACAGCGTAACGGAGCGTCACAACACGGAGCCTGTTACCGTGCGCCTTAGTGTATAAGCGCACACCATAATAACACTTTGCAGAGGACACCAGCTCTCAGCAGCCCCTCTGTGCCAGGTCGTTACTGGTGCATGGACCCCACTGGGTGCCACAGCCCATAGTGCAAACGTGGAATACCCCTGATTACAAGTGCCATTACTGGTGCATGAAAGAGTGTCCCCCTCCTGGGCCACACTGGGCGCCACAGCCCACGGTGCAAACAGCATCCCTCTCTGTGCCAGTGCATTACTAGTGCAAGACCCCTTGGGTTTCTGCTCACCCAGCGCACAGCTCCGTCACAGCTCAGCCAGGCAGTGCCCTGCCTCCAAGCGCCGCAGACCGCTGTTCGAGTCCCTGAGACTCTCGTGCCCCAGCCGGTCTCCCAGCTCCGCTTTTCGCTGCTCTTCTTCTCTTTGTGTCTTTTTTGTTTCTGCTTTATTCCCCCTTAATTTTTCCTATTTCATGATTTCCCTAATTTCTTTATTGACTCTTGATTTCTTTTACTTATTCTCCCTCATACCTTTCTTTCCCCATTTTTCCCACTTCCTCTCTTTCCCGCCGCTGCTGCCCCCGCGGCCCCTCCCACTCCCTCCTCCCAGCTGTCCCACCCTCCCCTTACCCCTACTTAATGGTGGCCGCTGCACGCTGAGATTGAGCAAGACCCCTTGGGTTACAGCTCTCCCAGCGCACAGCTCCGTCACAGCTCAGCCAGGCAGTGCCCTGCCTCCTAGCGCTGCAGTCTGGGGTTCGAGTCCCTGAGACTCTCGTGACCCAGCCGGTCTCCCGGCTCTGCTTTTTGCCGCTCTTCTTCTCCTTGTGTCTCCTTTCTTTCTGCTTTATTCCCCCTTAATTTTTCCTATTTCGTGATTTCCCTAATTTCTTTATTGACTCTTGATTTCTTTTACTTATTCTCCCTCATACCTTTCTTTCCCCGTTTTTCCAGCTTCCTCTCTTTCCCCCCGCTGCTGCCCCCGTGGCCCATCCGGCCTCCCAGCCGTCCCACCCTCCCCCTACCCCTACTCAACGGCGGCTGCGCCAAAGGCGCGACAAACGCAAGCCCGTCTGCGACCCGCCCGCAACCAGCACCAGGAACCCAGGTCCTCCGACCCGCCAGCGCTACAGCTCCACGGACCTCTACGCACTCGATGCCGGCAAGAACAACAACTTCAAGTTCTCCTCACCTCTCGACACCCACGGACCCTTCACCTGCCAACACTGCCGCCTCTCTCCTTCACCTTCGCCGAGACCCAGGACCCACCTCCACCCTCCAGCAACAACTCCACCGCACCCCAAAACCTGCAATGCATCCTCCTCAACGTACGCTTCCTCCACAGACATGCCACGGAAATCTGTGACCTCCTCGACAGCACCACCCCGACATCGCCTTCCTAACCGAAACCTGGGCGAACGCCGCCTCGGGACCTGACATCGCGATCGCCATCCCCGAAGGCTACAAGATCACCCGGAAGGACTGCCCCAATCGACCTGGGGCAGGCATCTCCATCGCTCACAAGGCCAACCTTTGTGTGAGCACCTACACCGAAGGGCGCTCAGATCTGATGGAACACCTCCATTTCAAGATACAAACCAACCCGTCTACCACCCTCTGAGGCACCCTCATCTACAGACCCCTCGGACCCCGCGCACCTTTCTCCGACTCCATCACGGACATCATCTCCCCACAAGCCATCACCTCCACCGAATGCACCATGCTGAGAGACCTCAACTTCCACCTCGACAACCGCCAAGACCCCAACTCCTCCCTCCTGGACAACCTCCATAACATCGGACTCAAACAGATCACACCAGAACCAGCACACTCAGCAGGACACACCCTCTTCCCCATCTTTACAGCAGGAAACTCCATCACCTTCAGCCACACCTCCGAACTCCCATGGACGGACCACCGCTGCGTTAATTTCACCTTCAAAACAAACATCTCCCGCAGACGCCCACACCAGCTCCAGCGCAGGAATTTGAACAAGATCTCCGAAGACCAGCTTGCCGCCTCCCTCAGCAGCTCCACTCCCACCACCAAAGTCGACGACCCTACTACTGCTGCCAAATCCCTACACAACTGGATCACCGGCTGCGCCAACACCATCGCCCCCCTGAAGAAATCGTCCAACCAACTCACCAAGAAAGCCAGCTGGTTCTCCACCAAACTCCGAGAATCCAGACAAACCTGCAGACGCCTCAAAAAGCTATGGAGGATCTCCAAAATCCCAGCAGACCCCGACAACTTCAGAGCAGCCACCACCACCCACCACCACCCACCATAAACTCATCAGACACTAGATGAAGAAAGCTCTCTGGGACAGAATCTCCACCCATGCACACAACAAGGAACTCTTTGGCATCATCATAGAGTTCGCCCAACCCAACAGTGAGTCCACCGACATCCCACCCTCCAAGGACCTCTGTGACAGACTCCGCGCCTTCTTCCATCACAAAATCAAGACCATTTACCACAACTTCAATGACAACAACCCTGACGAGGAACCCACACACACCACTCCCCACACCATGCAGCCGACACTGGACAGCTGGACCGCCCTCAGCATCGAAGACACCCTAAAGAATATGAAGACAGCCCACTCCAGGGCCCCCACGGACCCTGCCCCCCCACATCTACCACAAAGCTGCAGACATCATCGCCCCAAGCTCCAACGAATCGTCAACCGCTCCTTGGAGACCGCCTCCTTCCCCGACAACTGGAAACACCGCGAGATCAACCCTCTCCTGAAAAAACCCTTGGCGAACCCCACCGACCTCAAGAACTTCAGACTGGTCTCCTTACTCCCATATCCGGCGAAAGTCATGGAAAAAGAAGTCAACAATCAACTCGCCTCCTTCATAGAAGAAAACAACATCCTCGACCCCTCCCAATCAGGCTTCAGGAAGAATCACAGCACAGAGACCGCCCTTCTCGCCACAACAGACGACATCCGCTCCCTCCTCGACAGAGGAGAGACTGTGGCCCTCATCCTACTGGACCTCTCTGCCGCCTTCGACACAGTCTCACACTGCACCCTAGCCAGAACACTCCACAACGCAGGAATCTGGAACAAGGCCCTCGACTGGATCCGCTCATTCCTCTCCGGCAGAATACAGAGGGTCAGACTCCCTCCTTTCCTCTCGGAACCCACAACGACCACCTGCGGAATTCCCCAAGGATCCTTCATCAGCCCCACCCTGTTCAACATCTACATGGCCCCACTCGCATCCATCGTCAGATCACACGGACTCAACATTGTATCGTACACAGACGACACCCAACTCATCCTCTCCCTATTCAAGGAACCCAACATCTCCAAACACAACTTCCCAGCAGGAATGGAAGCAGTCGCCAGGTGGATGAAGAACAGTTGCCTACAACTCAACTCAGACAAAACATAAGTACTCATCATGGGCCCACACCCCGACGCCTGTAACGACACCTGGTGTCCCCCGCCTTTGGGAACCCTCCCATCCCCACGGACCATGCATGCAACCTCGGAATTATCCTGGACTCCGAACTCAAAATGGACCGCCAGATCAATGCTGTCACCTCCTCATGCTACCACACCCTCCACCTACTCTGGAAGACCTTCAACTGGATTCCCCTCAAACACAGAAAAACCGTCACCCACACCCACATCAGCAGCAGACTAGACTACGGCAACGCACTCTACGCCGGGATCAACAAGAACCTCACCCGCAAACTCCAGTACGTCCAGAACGCTGCCGTCAGACTAGACCTCAACCTACCGCGCCACTGCCACATCAGCCAACACCTACGGTCACTACATTGGCTTCCTGTAGAGAAGAGAATCACCTTCAAGCTTCTCGCCCACTCCCACAAGGCCCTCCACAACACCGGGCCCGCCTACATGAACCACCGCCTCTCGTTCCACGCACCCCGGAGAGCCCTCTGCTCAGTCCAGCTCTCTCTTGCGACGGTACCACGCATCAAGAAGTCCACAACAGAAGGACGCTCCTACTCCCTCCTCGCAGCCAAGGCATGGAACACCCTACCTCTCCACCTCCGACAGACACCTACAATCTCCAAGTTCTTGAAGGACCTCAAGACTTGGCTCTTCGGAGAATCGTCATGATCACCCAGGAGCTGTGTGCCCCCCTCAGCATCTTGAGGCCCTTTCGGGTGAATAGTTGGGCTTTTTAAACCCCCTGATTGATTGCCTATTTAGGGAATGGGGCTAAATAATCCCTTTGTACATTAGTAATAGTGATTACCAAATAGCAGTTTGAAAAAAATTGTTCATACATCTAGCCCCATGTGAGAAAAGTATTTAGAAAGTTTATGGCACCTTAGGGTAAGGTGTCATCCCCACTAACGATCGCTTCTTGAAACATTAGGGATATAACACCTTACAGTCTTCTCAAGCATATTTGGATCATCTATGCACCTTTAATTTAATATGCTTGCAAGAAACGTGGCAATTATCTGTAAACCCCTGGGTGGACTACCCTGAAAACCACTCACCAGCACTCTGTTCCACAAGGGGGGTGGGGGCAACCATCTGGGGATGTCTCAATCAGTGTATATAACAAAATTGGTTTCATCATCTCCATTATGGCTGAACTAAATGGAGCAGTCATCATCATCAAACTCGTACCCTCTCTTGCACAAGGGAACCACTGGAACTCAATAGTACTGGCAAATATCAATATATTAATCTGAATCATGAGAATAAAAAAGGACTACAATACAATATCTCGTAAAAAACACTGCAAGACTTATGACAGGATCATCTAAATTATGTCTAGCTATAAGCCAGTGATTTCAATGCGATCTGCTAAAACAGATGAAAGACCATAAGTGGCTAGATGTGGAGGACAAACTTTGGATCATCCCATCTCTAAATACCCCCTCTTTCATAAGAAACTCAAAACTTGATATCAAACTTTCCTCAAGCCTACATATGATGGGCATGCGCACTCTGAATGGCAGGAGCTACACAGATCGCGATGCTGCTTACACGCACGCCTCTCACAAAAGACTGTCAACACTTGATTACCTATGGGCTACGATCCAAGACTTCCATCGGATCTCAGACTTTAAAATTGATCATAACCCAATAAGTGATCATGCCACACGGTCATGTTCTTTGCATATGATGACTGCTGCCTTACCCAAGAAAACTCGGTTGGGAGAGCAAGCAGGGTTGAAACCAATCAAATGAATAAGGTGGCATATAAATCTAGAACCACCAACCATAAAACTCCTTGATTCTTTTCTTTCACACACTTCAAATATGTCCTCTACTCTAATAGAAACCTGGTCAGAGTTTAACAAAGGTTTACTAAATTCTTCAATAAAATTGAAGCCTCGTCAAGGTTCACCGCATAAAACATGCCTCGGCCTGATGAACAGCAATTAACTAACACCACTTAAAAGAGAGCTTAATCGATGTAGATGGGCTGTGTGCAAAGATCCATTGAATATGGCAGGAAGGGAAAAAATCAAGTCAGTGAGCAAGGGCTATAGGCGATGCCTTTACGTGAAAAGACAACGTGATTTGGATTCCCAATGGCTAGCAGTCTTTGCAGCAATAAAAGCAAGGGACTCTAAAAAAGTCAGGTTTACAGTCTATAAGGCACGTGGTAAGCAAAATCACGAGGAGCTGTTTAACATCCTCATGGCTAACTGGACGGCATACATATCTATGTTACACATTTACCAATCCGTTGTCCTGGAGGATGGAATGCTCAGCCCTGCAGGCGGTCTTTCAATTCAAATCACTGCCAAAATGGCCTGGGAAGCTTCAGCATCAATCAGCACTGCAGGTGCTCCTGGCCCCCTTGGCCCCCTTGGCCTTCCTGCAAGCATTTGTAATGTAGCAATTTATAAATAGACCACCTATTTGACTCCTCTGTTTAACTACTGGCTACAGAATGCATTTATGCCCGAGAGTTCACAAGGGTCCCAAAACATAAGAAGGATACACAGGACAAGCCTGAAAATTTCAGACTCATTGCCCTTTTGGATGTGGAGGGGAAATGCTACGGGAAAATCCTCCATAAGGAACTGGAAGCTTGGGCACAACTTAATAAAATAATTCCCGCCACACAGACTGGATTTCAAAAGGGGCATGGTATGGAGATCAATCTACTATGTATGTCAATCCTAATCAATAATGTAACACAAATGGGGACTCGGCAGCTCTATAGTGCAGTTAATAATTTTGCAAAAGCCTTCGACAAAGTAGATAGACAGTAGCTGTGGGCCAAACTAGATGCATGGGGATTCCCCCACGTCTATTGGATTGAATCAGGAGTCTCCATAAAAACATATTGGTCAAAGTACAAATGACCAGCAAATGGGCCTAATCATCCAAGATTTATACCAATCGGGCCTTAAGCAGGGCTGTATTTTGGTTCCTTTGCGCTTTAATTTGTACTTTGTGGATCTGAACGACCACCTCCGCAGAGCGAACTGCTTCCCACCAAAACTCCAAGGGAAAAGGGTGCATATGTTCAAATTTGCCGATGATATGATACTGCTGGACCAAACTGCAATTGGTCTTCAAAGGTCCTTAACATCTCTGAGCGAGTACTGCAAGATAAACAAACTCAGTATCAATACATCGAAAACTAAGATCTTAAACTTCGGTAAAAAGAAAAACAAAAAAGGAGCTTGGTATATAAATGCCCAGAAGATTGAAAGAGCACCTAGCATTAAGTACATAGAAGTTTGGATTAATGAACGCGCCTTCCAACCCTGCATATTGAGGCTATGACAACATCAGCCAAGGCCCTTACTTTTGCTTTCCAGCCAACTTTAAAATCAATGATGAAGCATGACACTGAATCAGGTTTCAGTGTGTGAGGGGTATTTTACAACTTTTTGAACACTGTCCTTCCTACAAACATGAGAAGGTATTCCTTTTTTCTAATCACCACCGTTTTTTAAAAACACCGCAAGTAAGATTAAGCACACACTTACGTGCGTTTATATGTTTTTGTAGTAGAATCTCTTTGTTGAGTTGAGTATTAGCGCCTGCAATACAGCTGTCATTGAATGTCTAATAGGTGATTCATATCAATTGACTGCAAGATTTATTAAGTTAATAACAATTGCCTCGTCAGTGCTTAAAAATGTTACATCTTGAAATGCAAAGCTCAATTCAATGTTGGGCATGTTCTCCTCCGTGATGCTTTGGGTGGCCCTAGGGTTAATTGGAACTGGCACTTCTAGTATTTTAACTTTGGTATAGGCAGGATGAGGGTCCTTTCTCTTCTGTTGGCCCATTCTTGCGATCTTCTGCTGCTGCTAGTATGAACTGAGGTTTTTGCTGCTATTTTTTTCTATTATTAATTATGTGATAATGCAGTGGCGGCCAGTAATTGTAAGAGGGAGTGGGCGGACGGGACACACACGCACACATACACACTCACAACCATGCATTCACACACGAGCGCACACACACAAACACACACACACATCCAGTCACAGCACTCATTACCAAATATTCAAACATACACGCAGGCAAGCACCAAACATTAATTTAAAAAAAATTACACTTACCTGCAGCTCTGCCTCAGTGGTCCCAGGAGGCTTGGGAGTGCTGCCTTCGTTCATTGGCTGACCTATGGTCAGCCAATGAGGGAAGGCAGCAGTCCCTACGTCGTCACAGAGTGGGATGGGGTCAGTGAGACTGCTGACCCCACCCCACTCTGTGACGAAGTGTCACTGATTGACACTCGACCCTGGGCACTTCAGGGCTTAAAACTGAAGCGCCCAGGTGCAAGCCAATGAGTGACGCTAACCCTCGTCACTTAAGGGGGTGGGCCTCAAGGACCTTTGCTGAGCTGAGGAGGTCACGCCCACAGGAGCTGTGACATTCTCAGCCCAGCAAAGTCAACCTAAGGCAGCCAGGACCCTGGGCATTTAGCGCATGTCTAGCTCCTGGCTGCCTCACCTGAAAATGAACAGTGTCTGTCAGGCCATCATCCTTTGCTCAGCCTGACAGACACTGTTCTGAGAGGCAAAAGGTGAGGGGGCGTGGCCCCTCAGCCCCAATAGACCTGCCACGGCTGTGATAATGTGTACTTTTGTTTGTGGTATCTTTAATAATCAGAATGTTGCTTTTTCCTAAAATCTTTGTAATTTGTGCTTTTTTTCCATAACGTTGGCTATGATTTTAATAAATCGTGCAATCAGAATAAACTTTGAAACCTTATGGCACACCAAAGGGGCAGTCTTGGTGGGCTCAGCTTTTGTCTGATTCCCCGCAGCGGATGAATGGGCCTGTCTATTCATTATGGGAGGTTCAAGGCCAGGAGCCTGTGTTATGAAATATTAAAACATTTCTTTTGGACTCAATAACGTATCTCACTGCGAAAAACAATGTAAACATTAATGAATTTCAGTGATTTTCTTTATTCTGAACAGGCACCCTCTCTTCCAATCGCTGCTGCTGTCTGAAACGACATGTGCCACAATAAAGCACAACATTAGCTGTGGCCGTCTCATGCTTTGGTATAGATTTCACTAGAAAAACTGCTGACTCCAGCTACCACACCTCAAAGCTTTGTTTCTCCCTTAAATTCACTAAAACAGATAGTATCTCAAAACATATATAATGAAAAATAATTCAACACGTAAAGGTTACAGCGGCCGGATGTTTACAATGTGCAGCCTCTTGGGCTTTGTCAGAGCCATCTTTGTGCTGATGCCTATGTTTGGCCCCACAGCTCTATGGTTCAAACGTGCTTCGCAGGACTTACAATTACACTCTCTAGTTGTTCACTTATGTGAAAGTGGTGAAAGTGTATCCTTTGCTGAGGAGTGAGTGCTTCAAATGAATACATATGATTTTCTCTCATTCCAAGTGGGGGCTTCGATCGGTTTTGGGGCAGAAGTCTCTACATTTAAGCAATGTATTATCAAGACCATAAGTAATATTGGGGAGTGAGGACAGCTGGTTTTTGGCCAGATCACTAACTGTACCACTGACCAGCTGTCAGACCCAAGGCAACGTTCCTGGTTGCTAGCCAGTCCCTCACAATTTCACTGCCACCAAAACTGGAAATTGCTCTTGAAAGTTGATGTGCGTTGTCCTCGCTTCTTCCTGCTACCGGTCTAGCCCTCTTATTGGGCAACATTTCCTTCACAAGGTGGGTATGAATTGAATGCTCCAAGCGATATCTGTGTAAAATTTGCAGGACATCATCTCACACCATTGACGAGGACATGCCTCAGATTCTCTTAAACTCCCACTGATAATCTGGTGTTGTGAGTTCTATGCGTAAACCCCGCAGTAGCTTCTCCGACAACCTTGGAAAAACTGCCCAAGGGAATGACTCTGGCCACAAGGTTCAGATGCCCTATCAGTATTTGCATTTGTAACAGCATCACCTTTGTAGCCAATAAAAAAATCCCCACAGACATTTAGAAACATCCTCTTTTATCCTAGAATAGCCATGATTCATAAATTCTAAAAATTGTTTCTAGGTGAACCCCTTAAAAATGACAGTTGTGTTTTTGGTCCATCACATTTCTCTGGTGCCAATTTGTCTATCATCTACCACAACATCTGAGCCTGCCCGCACACAAAAAAGAAAACCACATAGAGTTCCACGCCTTCCAATCTCCACTACAGCTTGCACCTCTGTAGTGCATTTTTTAATCTGCCTACAGAGGAACTAGCAGAAAGAATGATCCCCATTTGTGATTGTCACCATAATGCTCCTACCTGTGAAGTATTCAGAAGAGAGGTTATCATTCTCTAGGCTGGTTAAGTCCATCTGAGCACTTTTTAGTACATATTATCAAACGGGGGCTACCTGTGATATGCTTTCGACTTCCAACATTGCTAACTCTAATCCTAATTAAATATATACTATAATATTCCACTAAAGTCCCCTTTATATGCAACTTCTCCTGTTCCCCTCTGTCATAAAATATCACTAAAATTCTTGGAATATTTCATGATCCAACTTTCTTCCTTGTGAGCAATAGCCAGAGTTATTGTTTGAATTATATCCACCCTATAAACACGTTGAGGCAGCTGAAGAACAAGAATCCACTCTAAAGGGTTTTAGAAGTCAAATCACTATATTTATTAAGTTAAAATGAACAGCGATTAAAACATATTAGTAGAAGGGAGGGATATCTTTTAACATCAAGCAAAAGTGACAGTTTTCATGTCCCGGAAGTGACGTCATCATTGACCAGGACTTCCGGTCCCCATGGGGGTCCCTCCCCGGGAACTGACGTCAGTGTAGGTGTGGTGTCACGTGACAGTGTGGGGTCAAGTGTGTTGTGACACCACCCTGGTCACGTGTTTGTCACATGCCTGGGCCATGGCCCCTGTGTCTAGGGGTTTGGGATATGCAAACATTGCAGTACTAGAGGTGTGCTCAGTGTTTCTGAGTGTAACAAGGCAAGCCCGGGCATGTTCAGACAGTTGACAGGGACCGATGTCTGCCTCCTCACAGGGAGGAGGCCGGAGGCTACAGGCTCACATCACACGGAGTACCGACGGACTGAGCGGTGCCTCCATCCTGAGCGGTTGCCAGGTTGAGGTAGAGTGCCTTGCCCAGCAGTAGCGGGTAAGATGATCTGGTGAAGCAATTCCACCAAGAACATACTCGATTTTTGTATCCTTTTTTGTTGACTCACTTGAGCACTGAAAGCAGCAGCATCCTGACAGGTCCTGATGAAAGCCTCGCTCAAAGTTAGGGCTGATAGGCTGAAACATGTCAACCATCACTTTTCACCATATTAGCGCGGTTTAAATCCATACCGCTGGTGCACTGTTTTTTAATCCTGACAGCGGGTGCTTTTTTAATAAATCGAATTTTTGCACCCCTTAGCCAGTTTTAATAGCACATTTCGCTTCAGTTTTTTTCTGTTGCGCTGCGCCTTCACTCATAGCAGTTTTGCTCATCCTATGGGCATTTAGTGATATTCTTTAATGAAAACATCCCTGAGCTCCTCCCTCTCAGAGAGGGGGTTGTAGCCCTCAAAGGAATTAGCATTTCCTTTGGGAGGAGAATCCCATATGATGAAGCATGTCACCTTTGGTGAGTGAGGGATTTCGTCCTGAAAAGGGAATTTCCCACAGCCAGGAACGTGGGGTATAGTCGCTAGTAGTTCGGTAGTGTTTTACCTTCTGACACATCTTTCATCTTTCTCTACAAATAGACCCTAGGATTTCTTTTTAGGTCTCGGGCCTAGCGTTGCAGTGCGCAGCCCTGCTCGCGCAGCCTGAGACCTCTTGTATGGGCTTTTGAAAGCTGCCCACACGCTCGTGCGTGTGGTTTTGCTTTCGGCAGCGGCCATTGGCTTTTGCGTGTTTTTAAAAAAAAAAGTAATGCACGCAATTGGGCAAAGGCGGGCGCATGTGCCGCCTTTGCTCCGCCCATTCCCATCGGTGGCTAGCACGCGCAGCAGCGCGCGTTCGCCTCGCTGCCGCGCTCCCTTTCCCCCCGCTCCTCTGTGGTGCGCGCGCACCACTGGTTTCTTTTGGGTTAGAAAATATTTTGCTAACGTTCATAGCAATAAGGAACAGACGTGTCCTTCTTCGCTTCTTCCTAAACTACCCCGATCATAGCACCTTTGATCTGTGCACCGCCACGGTGAGCTATACTCTGGTGCAGTAAGGTATTCACAAGTACCCCGATCATAGCACCTTTGATCTGTGCACCGCCACAGTGAGCTATACTCCGGTGCAGTTAGTTGTTCTCAAGTACCGTGATCATAGCACCTTTGATCTGTGCACCGCCTCAGTGAGCTATACTCCACCACAGTGAGCTATACTCCGGTGCAGTAAGCTGTTCTCAAGTACCGTGATCATAGCACCTTTGATCTGTGCACCGCCTCAGTGAGCTATACTCCGGTGCAGTAAGGTATTCACAAGTACCCCGATCATAGCACCTTTGATCTGTGCACCGCCACAGTGAGCTGTACTCCGGTGCAGTACGTTAGCCTATACCCCAACACAGCACAGTGACTGAGGCGCCTGAGTCCCGCCGAGGCCTGGGTGACTCTATCTGATTTGCTCTGAATTAAATTACCACTAATCGGCCGGAGCCCTCGGGTCTCTGTTGTTGGGAGGAAAACAAGCCGTGCTCGGTGCTGGGAAGTGATTAAGGCGTGCAGCGTGTCCTCGAGCCTGGAAGTGTCACTCAGTTACCGGGGACAAGCTTTTAATTGTGTTTGGGATTCTTGGAAGGTGCCAAGGTGCCATTTCACAAGCCGGGAGAGGAGACACTGACGGCTTACTGCTCTTTCTCAAGCCCCATTTGTTTGTTTCTCTCCCGGCAATAGGTAAACAGACCCCAAAGTCACGGAAGCAGGTGGAAATATTGCTAATTAGAGGCAGATGCGGGAAAAATGGTGCCTTGTAAACAAGCACTGGCAAAGATAATAGCTGTGTTGTACTTTCATTGGAAATAGATCTTCATTGATTGGTGACTTTGTTTTTCTAGTTGAATGGTTTGTTGAGTGGCTGAATGCGAAAATGAGTCAAAGGATAAACGGATGGATGACAGATCGATTACGTGGATAGATGATTGGGTGCATTAATGATGACTGCTTGATTAGTTGGTGAGTGAATAGATAAACAGATGGCTGGATGAATAGATGAGTGTTTGGAAGGATGAATGGGTGACTTCATGGATAGATGACTCGGAAAGGGATTGTGAGAACCGTGATGCATAAGCTGTAATGAAGCTACTACTATACGCTCAATTGCTAGACTGCTGGTGCACAACGTTTTATGAGACTGCTGCAGAACAAGCTCTCGGTAGGATTTTTCAAATGGGCTCTTGTGAGACTGCAGCTGCATGACATTTTGTGAGACTGGTGCCATACGATCAATGATGAGACTGCCGTCTCTTTCTGTCCCAGCCAACAGATGGGTGACACATCCAGAAGTGTAGGTGCAGTTCATTTTCAGAGAGACCGATTCCAAGCAACATGCAACTTGCAGCCATATTCAGTTTGAAGGCTTCAAAAGTGTGTGTTCAATATATGCATTTGAGAACAAAGTCCCGGGCACACGTGTTGACACCAAAGTGTCGACTCAAGCAATTTTGAACTCCTAGGAGACTTCTGATTCTATTATACCGTCAACACGTGTGCCCGGGACTTTGTTCTCAAATTCCAGTGTGGGTCTTCTACTCATACACCTACGGGGGTTATAGGGTAGTTCCCCCGACCTGGTAGCACCGTCAACATAGGGACATAATTACACCACGCGTTTTGTCTGTGCGCCATTTCTCCCTGATCTACTAAAAACCCTGCATCTAGACAATATATGCATTTGGGTCAATTGTTCTTGCCGGGGAAGAAAGAGCCATTTGCTGACCCACTTTGCCATGTGGAGCCACCTAATTTCACTGCACAACATACCACATAATTCCACTACACGCAACATCCACTCCACTCCACTCCAAAAAACATTAGTAAAAACTTTTACATTTACAACGCCAATAGCTCTAACTCTCGCAAATCCGAGACCTATTGCATTGCAAATGCTTGTTTGGTATTAGTAGTTAAGATAGGGGACATGATCCTTAGCAGGTCTTTAAACTTCCCTTGGACCCTCTCTGCCGAAATCGGCTTATTGTTATAGTAGCTTAATGGTGTGGCCCAGCTCCTGGTATGCAGGGGTGGTCCCTGGTGGGGGCCCTGGCTTAGGGGTGAGGCCCTGTGCTCCGTTGGTATGGCCCAACGGCGCCGTAGGGCGGCCCGAGGGGTTCTATGATGCGGCCCCTTCTCCTGGTATGTGGCAGGTGGTCCATGGTGGGGCCTCAGGAGTGGGGCCCTGTGCTCCGTTGGTATGGCCCCAGGGATCCGTTGTGCGGCCCTGGCGCTTAATGATGTGGCCCAGCTCCTGGTATGCAGGGGTGGTCCCTGGTGGGGGCCCTGGCTTAGGGGTGAGGCCCTGTGCTCCGTTGGTATGGCCCAAGGGCGCTGTAGGGCGGCCCGAGGGGTTCTATGATGTGGCCCAGCTCCTGGTATGCAGGGTTGGCCCTGGTGGGGGCCCTGGCAGAGGGGTGAGGCCCTGTGCTCCGTTGGTATGGCCCAAGGGCGTCTTAGGGTGGCCACAGGGGTTCTATGATGTGGCCCAGCTCCTGGTATGCAGGGGTGGTCCCTGGTGGGGGCCCTGGTTTAGGGGTGAGGCCCTGTGCTCCGTTGGTATGGGCCAAGGGCGCCGTAGGGCGGCCCCAGGGTTTCTATGATGTGGCCCCTGCTCCTGGTATTTGGCTGGTGGTCCCTTTTGTGGCCCAGGGCTATGTGTTTGAGGAATGGTGTCATTCTCCGTGTGACTACACCGTTTGTGACTGAAGTTTGGAATTATAGGTGTCATTTGCTCTGTAACCACTCTCCATCTTGAATCATTTTGTGCACAGCCGAGATGTCTGCAAGGAAGAGATTGGCTTCAATTTATTTTGATTTTCTGGCTAAGGAACAGCACGTGAAAGGAGCTGGGGGCATAAAAGTGTAATTAGGAGCCTGGCTTGAGGGACAGAGCTGACGCCTCTGGAGCGGTAGAGCAGGGTTTGAGCCCCTACGCTGGTTCAAAAGCCTGTGATTCTTTACAAATCACTTAGGGGTCGATTCCGATGTCGGCCGGAAGCGCACCTAACAGTATTCGTCCGGAAAAAAAACCAGCCGAACGCGTGTTTTCCGACCGACTCGAACACTCTACCGAACGAACAAGTACGATGCGCATAACAGCCCAGATTCCGAGCGAGCCGTACTTACCCATTCCAGCTCCTGTTCCCCGCCCGAGCCGGATCCGTAAACGCCGAATCGAGTCGCACGGAACCAAATACACAGCACCTTCCGGCCGGACTAGTACGATGCGTCTTCCGTACGCGCCGAACTCGTCGCTACGTCTGGCACGTTTGAGCATCCGGGAGAGCTGCACATAAGCTCCGATTCGCGCCACAAGACATCCACGGCGACGAGACGAACAAGCCAGCGACGAGTACGAGTCGAAGCCACGAGAAACCCGAACGAGACGACCCAACCATGAATCCCATCGCGCAGGTCCTACCAATACTCTACATCTATTACCGGGACCGGTACGGACGCGTACGGCGCAGACGGTAAGTCAAACACCCACAACACAAACAAACGACACGTACCCGAAATATGTCACACACACATAGGGATGCACAAATGACGTACACTAGCAACAGCAGAACCATAGGGGCGGGATGGCCATCACCAATGCCATACACACCCATAGGGGGATGGATGCCTGCCACTACTGCCATCCCCACTCATGGGGGGCTGGATGCCTACCACTACTACCATCCCCACTCATGGGGGGCTGGATGCCTATCACTACTACCATCCCCACTCATGGGGGCTGGATGCCTACCACTACTACCATCCCCACTCATGGGGGGCTGGATGCCTGTCACTACTGCCATCCCCACTCATGGGGGCTGGATGCCTACCACTAACACCACCCCCACTCAGGGTGGGCTGGATGCCTGTCACTACTGCCATCCCCACCCATAGGGGGCTGGATGGCTGTCACTACTACCATCCCCACTCATGGGGGTCTGGATGCCTGTCACTACTACCATCCCCACTCATGGGGGGCTGGATGCCTACCACTACTACCATCCCCACTCATGGGGGGCTGGATGCCTGTCACTACTGCCATCCCCACCCATAGGGGGCTGGATGGCTGTCACTACTACCATCCCCACTCATGGGGGTCTGGATGCCTACCACTACTACCATCCCCACTCATGGGGGGATGGATGCCTACCACTACTACCATCCCCACTCATGGGGGGCTGGATGCCTACCACTACTGCCATCCCCACCCATAGGGGGCTGGATGGCTGTCACTACTACCATCCCCACTCATGGGGGTCTGGATGCCTACCACTACTACCATCCCCACTCATGGGGGGATGGATGCCTACCACTACTACCATCCCCACTCATGGGGGGCTGGATGCCTGTCACTACTACCATCCCCACTCATGGGGGGCTGGATGCCTGTCACTACTGCCATCCCCACCCATAGGGGGCTGGATGCCTGTCACTACTGCCATCCCCACCCATAGGGGGCTGGATGGCTGTCACTACTACCATCCCCACTCATGGGGGGCTGGATGCCTACCACTACTACCATCCCCACTCATGGGGGGCTGGATGCCTGTCACTACTGCCATCCCCACCCATAGGGGGCTGGATGGCTGTCACTACTACCATCCCCACTCATGGGGGGCTGGATGCCTACCACTACTACCATCCCCACTCATGGGGAGCTGGATGCCTACCACTACTACCATCCCCACTCATGGGGGCTGGATGCCTGTCACTACTGCCATCCCCACTCATGGGGGCTGGATGCCTACCACTAACACCACCCCCACTCAGGGTGGGCTGGATGCCTGTCACTACTGCCATCCTCACCCATAGGGGGCTGGATGGCTGTCACTACTACCATCCCCACTCATGGGGGTCTGGATGCCTACCACTACTACCATCCCCACTCATGGGGGCTGGATGCCTACCACTACTACCATCCCCACTCATGGGGGCTGGATGCCTGTCACTACTGCCATCCCCACCCATAGGGGCTGGATGGCTGTCACTACTACCATCCCCACTCATGGGGGTCTGGATGCCTACCACTACTACCATCCCCACTCATGGGGGATGGATGCCTACCACTACTACCATCCCCACTCATGGGGGCTGGATGCCTGTCACTACTACCATCCCCACTCATGGGGGGCTGGATGCCTGTCACTACTGCCATCCCCACCCATAGGGGGCTGGATGGCTGTCACTACTACCATCCCCACTCATGGGGGTCTGGATGCCTACCACTACTACCATCCCCACTCATGGGGGGGCTGGATGCCTACCACTACTACCATCCCCACTCATGGGGGGCTGGATGCCTACCACTACTACCATCCCCACCCATAGGGGGCTGGATGGCTGTCACTACTACCATCCCCACTCATGGGGGTCTGGATGCCTACCACTACTACCATCCCCACTCATGGGGGGCTGGATGCCTACCACTACTACCATCCCCACTCATGGGGGGCTGGATGCCTGTCACTACTGCCATCCCCACCCATAGGGGGCTGGATGGCTGTCACTACTACCATCCCCACTCATGGGGGGCTGGATGCCTACCACTACTACCATCCGCACTCATGGGGGGCTGGATGCCTGTCACTACTGCCATCCCCACCCATAGGGGGCTGGATGGGTGTCACTACTACCATCCCCACTCATGGGGCTCTGGATGCCTACCACTACTACCATCCCCACTCATGGGGGGATGGATGCCTACCACTAACACCACCCCTACTCAGGGTGGGCTGGATGCCTGACACTACTGCCATCCCCACCCATAGGGGGCTGGATGGCTGTCACTACTGCCATCCCCACTCATGGGGGTCTGGATGCCTACCACTACTACCATCCCCACTCATGGGGGGATGGATGCCTACCACTAACACCACCCCTACTCAGGGTGGGCTGGATGCCTGACACTACTGCCATCCCCACCCATAGGGGGCTGGATGGCTGTCACTACTGCCATCCCCACTCATGGGGGGCTGGATGCCTACCACTACTACCATCCCCACTCATGGGGGGCTGGATGCCTACCTACTACTACCATCCCCACTCATGGGGGGCTGGATGCCTGTCACTACTGCCATCCCCACCCATAGGGGGCTGGATGGCTGTCACTACTACCATCCCCACTCATGGGGGTCTGGATGCCTACCACTACTACCATCCCCACTCATGGGGGGCTGGATGCCTACCACTACTACCATCCCCACTCATGGGGGCTGGATGCCTGTCACTACTGCCATCCCCACCCATAGGGGGCTGGATGGCTGTCACTACTACCATCCCCACTCATGGGGGCTGGATGCCTGTCACTACTGCCATCCCCACCCATAGGGGGCTGGATGGCTGTCACTACTACCATCCCCACTCATGGGGGCTGGATGCCTACCACTACTACCATCCCCACTCATGGGGGGCTGGATGCCTGTCACTACTGCCATCCCCACCCATAGGGGGCTGGATGGCTGTCACTACTACCATCCCCACTCATGGGGGTCTGGATGCCTACCACTACTACCATCCCCACTCATGGGGGGATGGATGCCTACCACTAACACCACCCCTACTCAGGGTGGGCTGGATGCCTGACCCTACTGCCATCCCCACCCATAGGGGGCTGGATGGCTGTCACTACTGCCATCCCCACTCATGGGGGTCTGGATGCCTACCACTACTACCATCCCCACTCATGGGGGGATGGATGCCTACCACTAACACCACCCCTACTCAGGGTGGGCTGGATGCCTGACACTACTGCCATCCCCACCCATAGGGGGCTGGATGGCTGTCACTACTGCCATCTACTACCATCCCCACTCATGGGGGGCTTGATGCCTACCACTACTACCATCCCCACTCATGGGGGGCTGGATGCCTGTCACCACAACCACCCCTACTCATAGGACGGGTAATGCATGACACAACTAGCATACTCCCACATAAGGACTGTCTGTAAATTACATCCCACCCACAACACCATGACAAGCGTGTGTGGTCTGTGTCAAATGCATACAACACTGAACATGACATTGAACATACAATGTGACCCCCTAACACATGTGTCACACATAATTGTGTGTCTGGCCTACACAATGCAAGCAGACCATGACCACTGTGGCAATGGGGCCCAAAGCCCCATCACCACATTGCCCAAAAGGTAAGTGTGTGCTCCATAGCTGAAGCACATTTTGAACAGTGTGGCAATGGGGCCCAAAGCCCCATCACCACAGTGCCCAAAGGTAAGTGTGTGCTCCATAGCTGAAGCACATTTTGAACAGTGTGGCAATGGGGCCCAAAGCCCCATCACCACAGTGCCCAAAAGGTAAGTGTAGTCCTGGTAAAAGCTGGAGAAAAAAAAACTGCAGGGATTATTCCTGGCCACACAACACCAAACACTACAGTGGCATTGTAGTGCTTGTGTCCCATAGCAACATAGATTGTGTGAGGCAAGCAGTGCAGTGCCAATGACACATCGTTCTGGCCATGTGCACACAAACATCAGCCATGGGGGCCCACATTGTCTACATTCACAAATAACACAATGACAGAAGTGAGCATCACAATGCAGACCCACATATCTGCACCAATGGACACACAAATGTAGATATCCTGTGGAGACTGTAGATGTCAGGTGAACAAATACCATACCATGGCAGCAATGGGACATACTAACCATGATCAATGTGCTGACTGATGACCTAGCAGTCCCAGGGCCAGCAGGGGAAAGCCAACAAACAACATACAGCCAATGGCAAACTAAAGATATGCCAATGCAGTGGTGCAAATGCACAAACACAAACAGGCAGACTCACACTGCATATCATACACAACAGGTGAGGGGGTTGTGTGCCAGTGTCCCCAGGCAAACACACAACACATGAGGAGGCCAGATTCACTAATACACAGATGTCAACACAGTCACATACAAAAGTAACTCATGGATTGGATTCCCCTATGTGGGCAAACAGGCATTGTGAGATGAGAGGGAGCCCAAATTACACATGTCACACAAGCTTGTAGGAACAGCAACAAACACAGCAAGAGACAGAACCACCACAGCACTCCCCCAGGGACCCCACATTGTGGTGACACTAGCCTGCATGACAATCACACTGTGATGACAAAGGTAGATGTCATCCACACTGTGAACCACAGCCATGTGTCCTGAGCAACAAACTACCATCACACCTATACAAGCACAAAGCACTCAGCATGGCCTGCCAGCCAAGGAAAATATGGAGGTAGTGCCCCAGCCGTGCAACAACTCACATTTGCACACACTCAACGCCACACACCTTGAACTCCACCAATGTGCAGCAGTGAAGCTCACATGGACTGCTGACATTGCACATGCACCCATGACAATCCCAGGGGTGGTGGGGGAAATAAGGTGCAGAAACACATCACACATGGCCAGTCAACAATACTTGTGAATGTCTGACACACTCCACAGTATGCCGTACATGGGCATGACGTGAAATCCACCCCAAACAATGGGATCCTGGCCATAGTCACACACCAATGAAGAAGCCAAGCTGACCCACAAAGGACACACATAGACAACTCCCAACATTGCAGCTCTGACCCTGAGGAGTGGCAGCAGTCACACACACAACATGTCACAATCACTGAAAGCATACACAAACAGAAAATCACATTACTCGTGTAACCAACAAGTGCCAAGAGAAATCCTGACTGTGTCCCATCTGCGTTTGCCCACATCCCCAGCCCTGACAACAAAGACAACTAGGGATGACAACCTCATGAACATTAGTTTGCCATGTACCCACATCCCGGAGAAACCAGGTCCAAGATGCTGGATGAACACAGAACAACTCAGCAAGCATCACAAACAGGAACATCCGTAGGGACACAGCCTGTGTAGGAAAAGGAGAAGGGAACACGCACAGACATGCCTACACAACACACAACACGGGCACAGCCTATATCACGGAATCACGCACTGCCATGAGGGCACTCCACTCCTGTGGAAGGTCAGCTGTGCCAAACCTTGTCTGTGCACGACTCAAACATGTCAGCAGAACACTCGGTCAGTGAGTCAACAACTACAACACACTGAAGGCTCTGCTCATATCAGCCTGGGCACGGGAGTGTCACGTCAGTCATCTGCATACACCCAAGACACGTGTCAAGCAACTTTCACTGTGTACACAGATGAGTCCTCCAAATTTGATGTGCTAAACTGCATGTCCATTGGAGACGGGCACACAGTCAGGGTACTAGGAACATTGGACAGTGGTAAGCCCACCAGATGTGCATCAGTGTAGGACAAAGATGGTAATCTACAAATGCTAAACGTACATCCCTGTGTCAAATGCTGAACATTACACCCTCAGACTGCAGCAAAGGATGCTATAGATCCAGACTAGATTAGGACACATATCCCATGGACCACATGGAGCCCATCACAGCAAAACTTCATTTACCTGATCTGAACACTATTACAACAGCAAATGCATGATTCTACACATCTACATCATGTACCTCCAAAGATTAACCACAAGTAAACAAAAAGAGGCTTTATTCAGCAAGTGTGCAACTCAAATCAAAAGTCCAAAATAAACTAAGGCCAATGGCCAGTCCAAATATACAGTCCCAACAGGGTGATGTGTGACAACTTGTCAACAATTGCTTGCCTGCACAGGTACGGACAGGGGACATCCCCCTTGGAGGGGCATACGAGGGGCAGGCCAGGCACCGCAGGGACAGGATCAGGGGATGCCAGAAGGAGGCAGTGAAGGGGAGGTGGGTGCAGGAGTGTCACCGGCAACTGCAGTGGAGGTGTCTGACTCAGGGGGGGCTGGCACCACCGCAGGGCTCAAGTCAGATGGTGTTTGGTGCTGCAACCACTGCAGTAGGCTGGTCAGATGGAGTGGACTGGGTCCCCAATGCAGTGCCCGAGTCAGACGGGGTGGTTGTGGACTCCACCGCAGTGCATGACTCCAAGGTAGTGGAAGGGGGGCAGAAGAGCTGGGCAGGACAGAGGGGGGACACGGTCTCCACACCAGTGGCACAAACAGGCAGAGCGTCTGGTTTGGGGGTGGAAGAGCAAGTGGCAGGGGGGAGGGCCTAAGCAGTTTGGGGATGCGGTATCGGTGTGTGGGGGAACCTGGGGCAGGGTGTGGCGGTGGAACCTGTGGAGTGGTGGCCTGGGGGATGGAGGTGAGAGACTGGGTGGTTGACTTGCAGGGCGGTGGCGGGGTCTTGCTCTTCCGGGACCGGGGGACTTGCGGGTGGGGGCTCACTCTGCCTGCGCCTGGGGGAGGGTGTCCGGGTGCGAGGGGCACTCCCTCTGTGTGGGTGGACTTCCTCTTCCCCCGGTATGCTGGATCAGCGGGATTGGAGGGGAAGAGGCCGAGGTCACTGAGGAAGAGCTGCTGATCAGGTGGGGTTGCAGGTGAGGCAAGGGAAGGGGTCTTGGAGGGAGAGGATCTTGAGGATTGCGGAGTGACTGTGGTTGCCTGTGTGTGTGTGTTCCCCATCCCCTGTGTCTGTGGTATCAGTCCCCTGAGGATGCTTGTGTGCACGTCTTGCCTTTCTCTTGGGTGTGTCTGTGCTGCTCATGTCTGTGTGTTTGGGTGACTGTGCAGGTGTGCATGTGCTTTGCACAGGTAGGGGGGCAGGAAGTGTGGATGGGGCAGAGGTGGGAGGGGTGAGGGACTGTTGGAGGAGGGACACTGCTGCCGTCAGGGAGGAGTCCATGGACTTATTGATCCTCTGTAGGGCAGACATACCCGTCGAGATGCCCTCCATGAATGACACCAGCTGTGTCAACAGAGTGGTGTGTGCATGGAGGACACTCAGCATTGCTGTCTGCCCTACATGGAGCTGCCGAAGGAGGTACACAGACTCCTCACTCAGGGCAGCAGGGGACACAGGGGCAGGGGGTGGGGTGCCTGGCACGAAGGAGACACGCTCCCGAGTACGGGAGCCTCCACGGACCTCAGGAATGGGAGCCAATGGGAGGGCGGTGGTGGTGGTGGTGGCGGGGCCAGACAGACTAGCTGGCCTTTGGTGGCTGCTGAGACCCGCCTACACAAGGGAGTCATCCTCCGAGCTGCTGTGGTCCTCAGCTGAGGTGGATGGTGCTGAGGACTCCTCGGTGTGGCTCCACTCGCCCTCCGTGCCACTGGGTCCCTCTGACCACTCGTCCGATGCTGACCCAGTCTGGCTCCGCTGCTCCTCCTGGTCCGTGGAGCTGTCCCCTCCTGTGGCCGTGGATGTATCTGCAAACAATTAGGGAAACAGACAAACATCAGTCACCTGCACTGACCGCACACACCACAGTAAGTACAGCACATTACAGAGCAAGCCCTGGCATCCTTAATTGAACATTGCCTAAAGTCCCCACACAGATTCGGGGAAGCCAATTGTCAGTCTGATGGTCAACCATGGGACTCACACCCCTCCTGCCCTTGCACCCATCTGTCTGCTGCCTGTCTGATGGTAAGACCCCAGTGCGGACACATGCACCACCTACACAGTTGTTGGACATTGCAGGGAACACGGTGAAGTATGTGAACATGCACACATCACATCTCTTGCCACTGAGTCAGTGCAGGTGTCCGGATAAAGGGATGGCCAGAGTCTAAATAGAAATGCATGTGATGCATACCAGCACCAGACACCATGATGCACCCATGTCCGGATAGTCAATGCCACAATGGGGTGCATGTTGCACATGTCACTCCCCTGCAGGATCAGTCTCAGGAAGTTTAATGCCATGACACAGGAATGCGTGCAAAGTCATACATTACTGTCTCAAGTCACATGGCCATGGCAGCCAGCCAACAACAGTCTGCACTGTGTCACAATCCGAGGGCATGGGGAATGCAAGTTATGTGACTGACAAGTGCACATGTCCATCCCCCAAATACCACATCATCTGTACTACTATTTGTCCACGTCATACCAACTGGACATATGGGGGACATGAAACACAACTCTCTGAACATGAGCACCTCACAGTGTGCTGTGAATGACAATACAGCTGCCTGAAAGTCACAGTTGCAAACACCTGTGTGCACAGTCAAGTGATCAGACATCTATAAGTCACAGAAGTATCGTCTATCATGGTCACATCTCAGATGGCATGCTGAGCCCTAACCGATAAATATACCAGTAGTCCTGACAACGAAGACACAGCACAATGAGACAGAGGCAGACACCTGAGGGTACATTTCACTGATCACAACATGCCAGATGATACACGGGAGTGGGAGTACAGAGTGTATTGCATGCCCTGGAGTAGGCATGACTGTCCAGCTCCACCTGTAAGAGGGATGAGTCCTGGACGGTAGGCAGGTGGCTAAGCATGTGTGACACACTGGATACACATACTCCTGAGGCCCAAACATTGTTCCCACCAGCAGCATGGGTGTGTGCCAAATTCCCCAGGGACATGTGGTGAGTCAGAGCAGCAAGCGGACCACATATCAAACTTACACCCAGATTACATGTCAGAACTTAGGCATTGTGTAAGCAATTGAGCCACCCATGAATCGCACAACATAGTCACGGGAACAAATGCTGTCCCCCACCTTGAGCAAAGCAAAATGCAATGGCACAGTCCCCAAATGACACAATTTCCTGACTATAAGGGCCACACATATGCGTATCAGAGGAGAAGTGGGCATGTCACAAATGAGGGACATGGGTCCTGGACCACATGACTGATGTACTGTGGAAGTTTAACCAGGCCAGAGGAGGGCACATAGCATGTCAGACAAAGTGCACAGTGCAGTCATGGACTCACCCCCTCCTTGCTGCTGTCTGTCCTTCAGCTTCCCATCCAGGTCAGGGAAGACCACCGCCAGGATCCGGAGCATGTGGGGGTCAGGGTCCGGTGTCCGCCCCTCCTGCGAGGAGGCGACAGCTTCAGCTGGACCCTTGCGATCCTCCGGGTCCAGCCACGAAGGTCCTGCCACCTCTTCTGGCAGTTGCGGATCTTGCGCCTGTAGACCCCCACGGATCTTACTTTCCGGGCGATGGTCAGCCAAATTTCCTGCTTCTGGTGGGCATCAACCTGTGAGGATGACAAAGTGAAAAGGCCATTACTATACATGCAACATGTACGTGCATCACACAGTTGGATATACATGTCTCAATCACAGGGGCATATGATGTACACAGGCAGTCCAACAATGGCTATGAACAGTTTGCCAGCAGTCACTACATGGTATCATTGCATGGGAAGTAAACCTAGTTGGAATGCACTGTTTCTGCACTGTACCAGTTCAGTGCATGTAACTACACACTTTGGGGTGTGACAACTACTCAGTGGGCATGCTAGCCAGTGGTGTGCACACTGAAAGTCCTGCTAGTCAGACAACATGCACAATTAGTGAGGCAGTGGACAGCACACTCACCTGCTCCCCTGGTTTCCCATACAGCTTGCTGTACTGTGGAAGGAGGCTGTCCAGCAGGGCCTGGTTCTCCTCAAGGCTGAAGGCTGGGGCTCTCTCCACAGTACGTGCCATTGCAGGAGCCAGAGGATGCATAAACAGCAGCAGTGTTGGTGGCAGATGTCGTCCTGGAGCATGTAGTGCAGGCAAGTGAGCTCTCAGGGGAACAGCCAGCATTATATGTGTGCTGCAGAGGCAGATACTGTCCCATGTGTCCAAAGTGATAGGTCCAAGTCGTTTGCATCTTCTGAATCTGACCAATCCATGGAATAGCAGCACTAATACACGCCCACAGCATCCTTCAAATCTTCAACTTCATGACACCCATGATTTTGCAACATTGTTGTGGCTGGCCAACTGAATTCACTGCATCAGACTCGTTGGAGCTTCGAAAACGCGTCCGATGCCATGCCAGGCCCCAGCCAATGTGTGCGCACCGTTCTGTCCACTGCTGTACAACGCGTATTTCGGGATACAACGCGTACCCGCACACATCCAATGCCATGGGCCGTGCGGACACACCGATCGGTCCATTGCTGTACAACGCGTACCCGGGATACAACGCGTACCCGCTCACATCATATGCAATGGGCCGGCCGGGCACACCGATCGGTCCATTGCTGCACAACGCGTACCCGGGATACAACGCGTACCCGCTCACATCATATGCAATGGGCCGGCCGGGCACACCGATCGGTCCATTGCTCTACAACGCGTACCCGGGATACAACGCGTACCCGCTCACATCATATGCAATGGGCCGGCCGGGCACACCGATCGTCCATTGCTCTACAACGCGTCCCCGCTCACATCCAATGCAATGGGCCGTGCGGGCACACCGATCGGTCCATTGCTGTACAACGCGTACTGGGATACAACGCGTACCCGCTCACATCATATGCAATGGGCCGGCCGGGCACACCGATCGGTCCATTGCTGCACAACGCGTACCCGGGATACAACGCGTACCCGCTCACATCATATGCAATGGGCCGGCCGGGCACACCGATCGGTCCATTGCTGTTCAACGCGTACCCGGGATACAACGCGTACCCGCTCACATCATATGCAATGGGCCGTGCGGGCACACCGATCGGTCCATTGCTGTACAACGCGTACCCGGGATACAACGCGTACCCGCTCACATCATATGCAATGGGCCGGCCGGGCACACCGATCGGTCCATTGCTGCACAACGCGTACCCGGGATACAACGCGTACCCGCTCACATCATATGCAATGGGCCGGCCAGGCACACCGATCGGTCCATTGCTGCACAACGCGTACTCGGGATACAACGCGTACCCGCTCACATCATATGCAATGGGCCGGCCGGGCACACCGATCGGTCCATTGCTCTACAACGCGTACCCGGGATACAACGCGTACCCGCTCACATCATATGCAATGTGCCGGCCGGGCACACCGATCGGTCCATTGCTCTACAACGCGTACCCGCTCACATCATATGCAATGTGCCGGCCGGGCACACCGATCGGTCCATTGCTCTACAACGCGTCCCCGCTCACATCCATTGCAATGGGCCGTGCGGGCACACCGATCGGTCGATTGCTGTACAACGCGTACCCGGGATACAACACGTACCCGCTCACATCATATGCAATGGGCCGTGCGGGCACACCGATCGGTCCATTGCTGCACAACGCGTACCCGCTCACATCATATGCAATGGGCAGGCCGGGCACACCGATCAGTCCATTGCTGCACAACGCGTACCCGGGATACAACGCGTACCCGCTCACATCATATGCAATGGGCTGGCCAGGCACACCGATCGGTCCATTGCTCTACAACGCGTACCCGGGATACAACGCGTACCCGCTCACATCATATGCAATGGGCCGGCCGGGCACACCGATCGGTCCATTACTCTACAACGCGTCCCCGCTCACATCCAATGCAATGGGCCGTGCGGGCACACCGATCGGTCCATTGCTGTACAACGCGTACCCAGGATACAACGCGTACCCGCTCACATCATATGCAATGGGCCGGCCGGGCACACCGATCGGTCCATTGCTGCACAACGCGTACCCGGGATACAACGCGTACCCGCTCACATCATATGCAATGGGCCGGCCGGGCACACCGATCGGTCCATTGCTGTTCAACGCGTACCCTGGATACAACGCGTACCCGCTCACATCATATGCAATGGGCCGGCCGGGCACACCGATCGGTCCATTGCTGTACAACGCGTACCCGGGATACAACGCGTACCCGCTCACATCCAATGCAATGGACCGTGCGGGCACACCGATCGGTCCATTGCTCTACAACGCGTCCCTGGACAGGTCACACGCATATGTCACCATGCTGGCCACTGGTGAACCTATGCCAGCCACATATACTTTCCAGGGACTCAGGGGCACACCTACAACACCACACCCAGTCCACACTGTATCTAAGGCATGTGTGGCAGCATAACCTTATCTGTGTATGTGGGTGAACATGTGGTTTTTGGGGTGGCACTTGGGGGCAGACACACCCAGGCTGTGCACATGTTCATGGGGACAGGGTCCTTTGTGTGTTGTGCACCTGACCACTGTGGTGTGCAACTGTTCATTTTGGAGCATGTGTCATGGTCACATTTCCAGGTTGTGTATGTGTATGACATGTCACATACCCCCAGGCTCACATGTGGGAAGGCATGTCCGTCACAGGGTGGCCCATTGCCACAATAGTGATGTCCCTCCGCAGTCTGTGTGCATGTTGTGTTTCACATGTCTCTGACTCCATGTGCACAATGGGAGACAGTCTCCACAGCCACGTGGTTTGTGCATGAACTTTGATGTTGTGTGTGTGTGTGTCACAGACGTCCATGTCTGTCCTGCAGAGGCTACAGGGGCCACTACCTGTGGGTGTCATGTTTGTTTTTCTGACGTGTACATGATACGCCATGTCATGCCAGTGTCCATGTGGCAAGTCAGGGTCCCTGGGAATCTACCTGTCAATGAGCTGTGATGCCTGTGGAGCATCTGTCCAGACATGTCACTGTGGTATGTGTGTGGAACGTGAGAGCAGTAAATGGGTACTGTGACACAGCCTAATGGTTTCCCATAGCACACCCTGGAACCTGTTGTCAACACTTGTTGAACAGAGATGTTAGATGATGTCCATGTAGGTGCCATATATGTCCAAACAGAACGACACACACATCAAGTACTTGTGTTTGTTAATGATGTATCATGTGAAATTGAGTATGGTGAACGGCACATAGGTGGGGTGACTGACAATCTTGCTTTCTTCACCTATGAACTGCAGGGCTCCTGCTGTCCATCGACCATTCCCAGACCTGGCAACGATGGTGGAACGTGACAGCATCCGACGGTACCGCTTCACCAGGCAGCTGATTGAGGATTTGGCAGTGCGGTTGGACCCACATTTGCAGCCTGGCCGTCCGTATCCTACAGCGCTGACCCCCAAGGTGAAGGTGATGGCAGCCCTACACTTCTTTGCCACCGGTACCTTTCAACACACTGTGGCGACTGCCGATGGGATGTCACAGACTATGTTCAGCCGTGTGCTACGCGATGTTTTGGGGGCAATGTTGAGATACCTGAACCAGTACATCTATTTTCCAACACGTCAACGACTCACTGACGTCAAGAGTGACTTCTATGCCCTGGGGAGGATGCCACATGTAATTGGCTCCATTGATGGGACACATGTGGCTTTGATACCACCACAGGCACATGAGCAGGCATACCGGAACCGTAAACATTACCATTCGATCAATGCTCTGGTTTTATGTCTTGCAGATATGACCATCACACATGTGTGTGCCCGTTTCCCCGGTTCGGCACACGATGCCTACGTGATGAGGAGTACTCGCATCCCGAGGATGATGTCACAGATGCCAAACCAGCGTGCCTGGCTTGTTGGTGTGTACTGACTTTGTACCATTGTGTGTGTTCTGCTATGTTGTTTTCCGCACACATTTTCAAATCGGCTAATGTGCAATTGTCTGTCTGTAGGTGACTCGGGATACCCCAACATGCCGTGGTTGCTGACACCCCTCAGGAACCCTGTGACACCAGCCCAGATGCGCTACAATGAGGCACATGGTCGGACGAGGAGGGTGATTGAGCGGACCTTTGGTCTCCTGAAGAGCCGCTTCCGCTGCCTGGACAAGACAGGAGGGGCCCTCCCATATGCCCCAGGAAAGGTGTGCAAGATTGTCATCGTCTGCTGCATGCTACACAACCTGGCAGTGCGGAAGGAGTTGCCTCTCATCCTGGATGACGATGACCAACGTCCGCCACCTGTGGAAGATCCTGGCCTGGGTCATGATGCCAGTGAAGATGATGATGATGATGATGGTGATGTCCGCACACAGCTCATCACCAACTTCTTCAGCTGAATGTGATTCTCCAGAGGGTTGTAATGTCAATTATTTGAGTTTGCATGATATGTGTGTGTGGTGCTCTGGTGCTGTTTGAGTGTGGACCACACAAGGAGGAGCCAATTATGACTCCGTCAAGCTGCACAGCCGTATTTACAAATGAATCCAATAAATTAAATTCATATTCACTCTTAATCCATGTTTTTACTCCATTATATTCTTCAATTTTATCCTTCATTTTCTTCAGTTTATTTTACTCATTTGCTTCTTAATTCACGTTGTTTCACATAAACACGGGAGAAAAATGTTTCCACAAGTCACGATTTATTCACAAACACCCAATGCATTTCGGGACCACCCTTCGTCAGGGGTTATCTAGGAAAAAAATTATTAACAACCATCAGTGAAATAAGACTTTAAAAATACAATACATAAACTGCAGGCAAATCTGAAAGCGTCCTTTCTCAATGCAATCTAACTTGACAGTAAGACACTGTTCAATTCTACGCCGCTTATCTGTGTTAACTCCAAGCCTTGTTTACAACACCCGCTTTGCTTTGACCTATCGCATTCCTCCCTCATTGCATATACATAAAATCTAGACATACAGCGCTACTTGCGTGCTTATAATTTGTCACTAAAAACTTTTTGTATTATCTCTGTTTCAACAGCACATCAAAATCTTTAAAGTACGTTATGACCCACAGTTTGCCACTATGCCATTCGTTATTATCACTGTTCCTCTACAACCATAAAACCCCGTTCTCCGCTTACCGTGACGAGTACTCATTAAATGCTTAAAAACGTTCAAGGCTTTCCCGCGCCATTTCACGGTTCATCTGAGGTGTGCCCCCGCACACCTTTTGCTCACAGTATCAACTGCTTTACACCATTTTCAGCCTTCTCTGCCTTTTAGCACCACTACCTCCCCCAGGTGTTCTATCACGTGTCATGATGCACTACCTAAAAAACGGACCGGAGTTTGACTATCCCACTTAACACAACCTCTCATAACGATACTTTCGCTGCCATTTCAGTAAAATTTCAATAATCACACACGAAACGATAATATGCTCTACTCTCCTCATAGAACTCCATTACCCAGAATCCTGTAGCGATAACCACCCCTGACTTTCACTCCCCACCCAAGTGGCTATGTAATGTCCATGTATTAACAACTTTGTATGCGTGATTCTCACTCAGTCAATTACGCAATCAGATTAAAACATACGTCAATGGCTACATATGTCATCAGTGTTAATGCAACCAGTCACTTGTGACCAAATATTCCGCAGTATAATCTCTTGTATTGTATATAGTCAACGTTATCCATGACGAGGAAACAGATCTCCTGAGTGCTCAATGGTATTCTGCATCCGACTTTTCTCGCGTCTCCATATTCTACTTTCAACTTTTATGGGTGCAATCTCGCCGTTTGGACGGAAGGTTCATTCATATCAAAGACAAGGGTGGTGAGATGCACACCTATATTATTCAATTTTAACTTGCTCCATGTTTAAATTTCACAGTTTTATCCTTTTATCGGCGTGCACGCTTGCTCCGCGCTCCGCCCAATTGCGCTGCAATTATAGGACCACACAAGGAGGAGCCAATTATGTTTGAGTGTGGCCATGTGCTACTTGACTGGATGCGTGCAGAGATGTGTCCTTGCAGGTGGTCTGTACTGCCCAACAGTGTTGACATGCTAACTTGGTTTTGTGTAGTTATCTCGTGACATGTATTAGACATGAGAATTGCCGTTCTGTGCTGTTCTTCAGTGGTTTTGACTGTGTGTCATGTCTGTCCTTCACAGGGTGCTGCCAGAGTTGTTTGATCAACTTGGATCCCACGAATCCATGATTCAACTTCCAAGGTGGAAGCAGTCGTTTCCCTACAGGTGATGTGCCACACACCCCTGGACTTTCTATCTTCTGCACTTTTTGACTTTGTGGCCACAGCCAGGTTGGATTAGCTAGCATTTGTAGTGGAAACAACATGTTGCAAATGTGTAATAAACCTGTGCTTCACTTTGGGATGTGCGTTGTCTGTAGTCACACATCTGACTGACATTTGCTTACTGCACCTGTAGTCTAGTTGACACAGACTGTGAATAGGTGGCGTGTCTGTGCATTCCACTGTATTTAGTTGCAACATCAGTATAGGTGATGAGTCTGATGGCCCTGGTGTGTATGTGTTGTGTGGCCCTAGTGGTGTGTCTCCCTCATATGTGTCACGTCGCCATGACTGACATGACGGTGTTGGACTTGCTGTAGCAGTTAGCATGCACAGTGTCATTTTTTTGATCACCATCTCCATGACAGAGAGCACGTTGGAATCACAACAGAGGCAGATATGGTGTATTTGTGAGTTTATTTACATACAGGTGTGAGGCTGGTGCACAGGATGGTGGGTGCTGTACATAGAAATTGGAATCCAAAGTTCCCATGTGATTCGGAAGTCTTGGTAGCTGAAATGTCCAGAGTAAAGTCCACAGTCATCTGATGAATTTGGCCAACTATAGCTACCCATGTCATGTGGAGAGTTGGGTTGGCTTCGACAGGGCGTGCAGTTTGCACACAGAGGAAAAGTTCCAGAACAGGTGTTGGCTTCCTGGGGGATGTAGATGGCCATCGGCCTCTCAGTTTGGCCTCCTCGGACGGCCCCTCTTCTTGGGGGGGCGGGGCCCTCAGGTGCAGGCTGCGGCGGTGCAGGGGACTCTCTGCCAGAGTCCTCCTCCCTCCCTGTGGCATTTGCAGTTGTTTCAGCAGCAGATGTTGTGGGCACACAGGGAGGTGAGGCCATGTTGGTGCTGATCTGGTGGAGGCATGTCAGTATGTCCCTATGCACCGCTGTCAGTTGTTCCAATGTGTCCCACTTGGACTCCATGCCAGACATGTGTGTCTCGACATGTGACATGTGTGTCTCGACATGTGACATGTGTGTCTCGACACGGGACATGTGGGAGTCCAAGCGGGCATGATGGGCAGCCTGCTGCTGTTGTATGTCCTTGAGGATCCCCACTACCTGGCTGACCTCTCCGGTGCTACTCTGGTACGCATCCGCGATGCGTGCCAGTTGTGGGTCATCATGCAGTCCAGACCCCTCTGCAAAGAGCGACCTATGTCTACCACCCCTCCCACCACCCCTGGCGACACGTGCAGGACCTGGGGTGGCACGCACAGGTGACTGTGGGCCCACTTGGGTGTTGTTCCTGGGCACGTTGTCACCAGCTCCAGTTTGGGTCTGGGTCCCTGCGCTGTTGTCATCTGTGTTCCTTGGTCTGTCCGTGTTGGCAGGGGTGGCCTGTGTGTTGGCAGTTGTTGGAGGGGTGGGTGCAGGGGGTGCAGATGTTGGTCCGGCTGGTGCTGCATGATGACTCACACTGGAGGGTCCAGCTGGTTCTTCGCCATCCGAGGAGTGCAGAGGCTGATCCACACCAGTGAGCTCAGTGTTCACCGGAGCCTGGGACAGGGTCTCCTCCTCGTCTGCTGCTGTGTCCCCATCATCACCTGTTTTTGGGGAGAGACACAGATTGTATGTTATGTTTCTACTGGCATCAATGGTTCACACACCTGACAGTTGTGACTGTACCTCTGGATGTGGGCCTGGACATTGCATTCTCCTAAATTGTGACAGTCAGAGAGTGATATTGGTGCAGCACATTGTCCTGCCAACCTGTGGCATGTCAATGTGAATGTTGAGGTGTGTGCATGACCAGCATTGGTGGTATTTGCTTGCCATCCGGGCCTCCTTCTCCCCCCAGCCCAGTTATCCCACCATGAAGCGTGCTTCCATTGCAGGGAGTGCAAGTTGTCTTTCAGAATGTCAGTCAGTGGTGTCCTGCTGTTGGTTGTTGCACAGTTCCCAGCAGGGCCTTGTGCTCCCCCAGCAGTACCCAGTGTCAGCCATCTTGTGAGTCCTTTTCCACTCCCTGTGATGTGAGCATGGTTCAGGGTGGTGTTGATGGGCCAATTGTGAGGCTGACCAATATCTGTGACTACCACTCCCATCATGCTATTGCCTCCACCCCCTTCCCAGCATGCCCATCCTTCCTTCCTTTTGACTCTGCTTCCCTGTGGGGTGGGGTGCCTGTGCTGACAGGATGGCTGGGAGTGTTGTCCTGGCAGTTGTTTGGCTACAAGTCCCAAGAGTGTCCCTGTGCTTCACACAGCATAACCCAGGGTGGTGGTTCTTTGTGGGATCTTCAGTTAGGATGTGAGGCATTGCATTCTCCCAGGTGGGTTATGTGGAGTTAGTGTTGAGGGGGTGTGTGAGGGGAGGTGCTTGTAACTATGGTCAGTGCTGTGAGTCCTCCTTCCCACCCAGCCCAGTTATCCCACCATGAAGCGTGCTTCCATTGCAGGGAGTGCAAGTTGTCTTTCAGGATGTCAGTCAGTGGTGTCCTGTTGTTGGTTGTTGCACAGTTCCCAGCAGGGCCTTGTGCTCCCCCAGCAGTACCCAGTGTCAGCCATCTTGTGAGTCCTTTTCCACTCCCTGTGATGTGAGCATGGTTCAGGGTGGTGTTGATGGGCCAATTGTGAGGCTGACCAATATCTGTGACTACCACTCCCATCATGCTATTGCCTCCACCCCCTTCCCAGCATGCCCGTCCTTCCTTCCTTTTGACTCTGCTTCCCTGTGGGGTGGGGTGCCTGTGCTGACAGGATGGCTGGGAGTGTTGTCCTGGCAGTTGTTTGGCTACAAGTCCCAAGAGTGTCCCTGTGCTTCACACAGCATAACCCAGGGTGGTGGTTCTTTGTGGGATCTTCAGTTAGGATGTGAGGCATTGCATTCTCCCAGGTGGGTTATGTGGAGTTAGTGTTGAGGGGGTGTGTGAGGGGAGGTGCTTGTAACTATGGTCAGTGCTGTGAGTCCTCCTTCCCACCCAGCCCAGTTATCCCACCATGAAGCGTGCTTCCATTGCAGGGAGTGCAAGTTGTCTTTCAGGATGTCAGTCAGTGGTGTCCTGCTGTTGGTTGTTGCACAGTTCCCAGCAGGGCCTTGTGCTCCCCCAGCAGTACCCAGTGTCAGCCATCTTGTGAGTCCTTTTCCACTCCCTGTGATGTGAGCATGGTTCAGGGTGGTGTTGATGGGCCAATTGTGAGGCTGACCAATATCTGTGACTACCACTCCCATCATGCTATTGCCTCCACCCCCTTCCCAGCATGCCCATCCTTCCTTCCTTTTGACTCTGCTTCCCTGTGGGGTGGGGTGCCTGTGCTGACAGGATGGCTGGGAGTGTTGTCCTGGCAGTTGTTTGGCTACAAGTCCCAAGAGTGTCCCTGTGCTTCACACAGCATAACCCAGGGTGGTGGTTCTTTGTGGGATCTTCAGTTAGGATGTGAGGCATTGCATTCTCCCAGGTGGGTTATGTGGAGTTAGTGTTGAGGGGGTGTGTGAGGGGAGGTGCTTGTAACTATGGTCAGTGCTGTGAGTCCTCCTTCCCACCCAGCCCAGTTATCCCACCATGAAGCGTGCTTCCATTGCAGGGAGTGCAAGTTGTCTTTCAGGATGTCAGTCAGTGGTGTCCTGCTGTTGGTTGTTGCACAGTTCCCAGCAGGGCCTTGTGCTCCCCCAGCAGTACCCAGTGTCAGCCATCTTGTGAGTCCTTTTCCACTCCCTGTGATGTGAGCATGGTTCAGAGTGGTGTTGATGGGCCAATTGTGAGGCTGACCAATATCTGTGCCTACAACTCCCATCATGCTATTGCCTACACCCCCCTTCCCAGCATGCCCATACTTCCTTCCTTTTGAGTGGACTTCACTGTGTGTGAGTGTGACAGCAATGGCAAGATGGCTAACAGTGTGGTCCTGTTGTTTGTTGGTGCCCAGTTCCAATCAGGGCCTTGAGCTCCCCACAGCAGTACCCAGTGTCAGCCATCTTGTCAGTTGTTTTCCACTCCCTGTGATGTGAGCATGGTTCAGAGTGGTGTTGATGGGCCAATTGTGGGTGTGACCAATATCTGTGACTACCACTCCCATCATGCTATTGGCTACACTGACTTCACCAGCATACACAGAATTCCTTCCTTTCAGTGAGCTTCCCTGTGAGGTGGTGTTCTAGTGGTGGGTAAATATCTGGGAGTGTTTGTTGGTTCTATTTGTGCCACTGCCTTGCTGTATTTGTTGTTAGGTTTGTACATGTCATGACACAGTTACATATCACTATGAGATGGCAGGTATTGTGTTTGTCTGACTAGCATTCACATCTTGGGATGAATATCTTTTGGTTGCTGTGTATTTGCTAAGGGTGCATGGTTTGCCTATCCCCTTGACTGTGATGTGTGTGTGTTGTCACACCATATTGTGTATATTAGTTGTGTACTCACCAGGCTCTGGGATGTCTGTTAGTCCGTATACGCTCACTGGTGGTAGGATGGCCCGCACCTTCTCCTCCCAGGGCCTGAGGTATACTGGTTTTGCAGGAGGGCCACTGCCAGTGTGCTGGCTGAGGAGGTAGTCCTTTTGAGTAGGTCCCGGACCCTCCTGCGCACATCATACCACCTGTTCTGGATGTCTTCCTTTGTGCACAAACATGGTGATTGTGCGTTCACCCTGTCGACAATCCTCGCCCACATCTTGGTTTTCTGTGACATGGGGGTCTGTTGTACCAATGTACCAAACAACTGTGGCTCTACCCTGAGGATCTCATCTACCATGACTTCCAATTCACTGTCTAGGAACTTATGATTCTTCTTTGGGGGCATGGTGATGGGTGGTGGTGGTGACTGATGTGTGTGTGCAAGTGGGGGGGTGTGAGTGTAGGTTTAGCTGGGTGTGTGTGAGGGTGCTATTTGTAGGTGTGGTAATGGTGTGTGGCTTGTGTGATGTATGAGCTGTGAGTGTGTCTGTGGTTGCTGTGTGATGGTGTTCTGTGCTGGCAGGTCAGTGGAATTTGCAAAGGATCATGGTAGGGATTTGTGGCCTTTATGTAGGTGGAGTTGGAGGTGTGTCCTTGTTCCATTTATTTTTTCCTCCCTGTATTTATTGGCTTTGTGGTTGCTTGTTTGGCCCTTTTTTTAAAAAAAATGTCCTTGGTGTTTTTGGTGCATGTAGGAGTCGTTCTTGTGTCCGAGTAGGACGCTGCAGTTGTCTGGTGCGATCTTGTCCGACTCGTTCCCGCTGTGTGTCAGTTAGGTTTCATATGCGGCGTACGAGTCGGTCGCGGCGTATTGGGTTGCTTCGGCTGGGTTTTGTATACGTGTCGGTCGTACGGCTTGTGCTCCGGGCGATTCGGTCGTGTTTTGCACGCACAGCATCGTACTACGCGGGTCGGAGTTCGCGGGTACGTTTCGTTCGGGTTCAATCCGGGTGCGTGTCGGTCGGTTCGTTTCGCGTGATTTCCCGGCCGGATGGCTTGTTTACGTCCGGCTCGGTCGGTCGTTTTGTATTCCGTCCGAGTCGGTCGGATTTCACATGCATTTCATCGTACTACCCGGGTCGTACGGCGCCGGTCAGAGTCGGTCGGACTAAATTCCCGGTCAGAGTCGGTCGGTATTTTTTCCGGCCCGAATCGGAATCGGCCCCACAATCTCCCACTGACTGTCAAATATAAATGTATCCAGGTATAATGTGACTAGTGCTCATGTAAAACACCCAATGTTCACTCGATATAGTGAATGGTCTAGATCAGTGGTTCCCAAACTTTTGACTCCTGAGGACCCCCAGTGAGTCACCACTGGAAGCCGGGGACCCCCGAGCAATTTGTATGATTTAAATTTCAAGCATTAAAACAGTAATTTGAAAAAAATAAACACACGTGTGCACACAAAACAAATACTCGAATTACTAAGGATTTTAGGGGCATATTTACAAGCCCCTATTGCCATGGGAACGTCACTGTTTGCGACATTCCCGTGGCGATAGGGGATTCGCCTTATTTACAAGGCAGCGTTAAGCCACATAACGTGGCTTAACGCTGCCTTGTAAATAAGGCCCCTTTCACGCAAGGCTTAGCGTGAAAGGGGTGGGCAGTGGGTGTTGCGGTGGGGGTTCCACCGTTACACACATTGATTTTGACGCTGGCCCCTATTTACAAGGGCAGCGTAAATAGGAGGCAGCGCCAAAATTAAGACCAGGGAAAACCTGGTCTTAACTTGGAGAAATGCTTTATTTCTCCTCGTTTTTGCTTTTTCCATGTGTGCTGCCTTGTGCAGCACACATGGAAAAACCAAAACACCTTGGATTGTTTATGTTCAGGAAGGTGACCTTCCTGCACATAAACAATCTTTTTTTTAAAATTACATTTTGTAACTTCCATGTGTGCAGTGACAAAACGACATTTCAAGATTGTTTATGTGCAGGATGGGGGACCTTCCTGTACATAAACAATATTCTCCTGCACGCAGACACCCTTGCACCATAGTGCAAGGGTGCCTGCATTGGCGCGCGCAGGGGAAAACGCAGGGCTGCACGAAATTCTTGTAAATATGGTGCAGCCCTGCGTTTCTGAAGTGGCGGAGCGTGTCGTTAAGCCAAGGAGGCTAACGACACGCTCCGCTTCTGTTGTAAATATCCCCCTTATTATTTTAAATTGAAAGAATTTGCAAAAACCAAACATTTTAATGGGAAGGTTGGTGCTGCATCTCCGTGACTAACTTTTAAATGGTTCGTTTTACTTTGCAGTACGAGGCTCCAGCCAGGGCCAGCCTGGAAACCCAAAGCAGCCCTGGCAAATGTTTTCAGACCAGTCCCCATACGGTGCACACCAAGTGCAGTGAGTGAGCCTGACCACTACAAAGAGGGCTTTGCGAGGCTCTCCACTCCAAAAAATGTAGGAAACAATGATGCATTCTACAACACATTTATCATTATATATTGAATTGTATTAGCTTTTAAAGAATAGTAAATGATGACCTTACTATGCACCAGGATAGGACAATCTTTGTTGGGGTTCTTCAATGATTCCCTTATTATCACCCTCCAACAGTGCCTCTCATCTCTCCATAGCCCCTCTGTCACACGTATTTCATTTGTTTTTATAGCATCTCTCATACCATTGTAGGATGTCAGAGCACTTTACATCACACACATATAGAGAAACTGAATCATTTGTGTAAATCAGTGTATAGAAAATGTTACATAAGGCAAAGGGGAGTACAAGGTGTAGAATTCACGTCATTCATACTGGTAGGCATTTTTAAAGAGTGCTTGGTCTGGAGAAGCACAAACTCAGGGTTCAGAACATAACACAGTGGCTAGCATTGACTTTAATAATGAAAATGTATTTCCACCCAAATAAACCTTTTTAGCAGCATCAAGATAATGAAAGACTGGGAAAAAACATAAGTTAGTACGTGTACCATGCAGTTTGCAAGCAGCTCTTTGATGACAGTGTATAGGTCACTGTGCTAGATTACGATTGTCACTTATGAACTGTACAGTAACAAAAGAATCTCTGTGACAAAAGCAGTAACCCACTGACCAATGCACATAAAATACAGTTTTTTTTAAAATGCATGGTAAATGTTCTTTGCAGTAGGCATATTAACCTTCTGTGCTACATTAGATAAGTCAAAGCTGCCACTGGACAAAACTCTCATCTCTCTCCAGCAGGTACATTAATTACTGGCGTTATCTTGACACTTTTATTGTTGCTCGAAAACTGCTAATTATACAAGGAACTTTGCAGTGCTTTTAAAACTGCTGGCTGCGGACCCCCTGGAAATGTGTCACCGACCCCTGGGGGTCCGCGGACCACAGTTTGGGAAACACTGGTCTAGATGTATGATTTTTGAACACTGTGGATCTTACATTGAACGGTTAAATATGCATGCTAAACTATGTAAATATGATGTGTGCATGGCACTGTGAAAACCGTTCTGACAATAAGGAAACCTGTAGGGCTTTTCATGGCTAATGTAGAAACAGATCTGTTGTTTCGTCCTTAACTTAGGAATGTAAACAGGTGAGTTCCCACAGGAAACTAGCAATGTCATTTTCTTGGGGTGCAATGTAGAAGGTATCATGGAAATGTATATTTAACCAAGGAAATATTATGAGAAGATACAATTAAATTAAATGATTAAATTGACCGGTTAATTTAAGAAGGGTAGTTTTGAAATTGGTTAGTGAATGTTTGTAGACATGGAGCAAGGCTAAACAGGTATTATCATTTTCTGCTGGAAATGTAGCAAATGCCGCAGTACACTTAACAGGGGCTAGGGTTGTGTTTGGTAAATATGCAGCCTTGTTCAAAGCAATAATATTAGGCCTTACAATTACATCTGTTGATGGTCTTACAATATTGTTAAGAACTACTCCATCTTAGACAAAGCAACGTGTGGTATCGCTTATGTGAAAATTGGCGTTTACAAAAATGTACAAATAAAACCATTTTTTAAATAGTTACATGCCTGAGAGGTGAGCGATTTAGCGCAACCCAGAGATTTAGACCACTTATCAGCGATGTTTCAAACCCCTGTTTACTTACCCTCTGTTGGATACGCAACATGTTAAGAAAGGGTGCTCCAACAACTGGAAATTAATTTATATTATGAACAACACTTTTTGACGTGTGTTGTTTGTTAGTTGATTTTAAAACAAGCCTGTCTGCTCTACCCCCACAGTATCTCCCAGAAATAACTTGGACCCACGAGGAAACAGCTGCATTTTAGCAATGTATAGATATTTAGATTTTTAAAGTTCTGAGCCCTTTGCTAACAGCCATGTCTCAACACCTCTGAATTTTATTTTCCTAATTGTATTCTTGTGTATGTGTGTTTTTTACAGGTTGTGACGGTGATCAATGTGAAAGAAAGTGCAAGTCTCCCCACACCCCCTGGCACACTGGTCCGAGTCACATTTACCCAGTCTATGTTGGAGCATCCTGGGGGTATATGACCTGTGTAGGACTCGGAGTTGGATCAGTCTAAACTGCGTTCGTATGGCGATTTCCCTGGGGCTCTGTAAGGCTTCCGTCCAGTCGTCATCTTCTAATAACCCCAAGTCTGTCTTTCATGCCTCCCTCAGTGGGCCTAAAGGGTCAGAAAGATTATTCATTAGTTTTCGATATGTAAGTGAATTGGGGTCTAGTAGTAGTCGGTCCTCTAGTGGGGAGTAGTCGGGCAGTGACTCACTCTCTGGCACATGACAACACAGGGCATGTCTCAGTTGTAGGTAGTGGAACTGCTCCCCATCGGCCATTTGGTATTCTGTTTGCAGCTCTTTAAAAGAAACCATGGCCCGCTTTGCCAGACATCCCCAAAGCTAACTAGTCCGATGAGACTCCATCTGCGAAAGCCCTGCAGGTGCACCACTTAGTCCAGCACATCACTTCCCCAAAGTGGGGTTTGTTGTGGTAGTTTAGACTCCCACCCCAATGACTTTGTAGCTGCTAGCCATGCTTATACCACTGTCCATGTGTGCACGGGAGAAGCTTTTCCCGGCCCCAGCGGTACAGCGCTGCAGGATATCCTCCATTCCCCATTGCATGGTGATCTACCCGATATGCCGGCTCGGAGTAGGGCGCGAAGGCCCAGCCATTTACATTAATAAGCTGGGCTGCCAGATAGTTTCTAATGTCTGGGGTTACCAGTGCGCCCTCATAGACCCCTCGCTGTAGTTTGCGCAGAGCTATACGTGGTTTACCGCCCTCCCACAGTAAGTTGCGCTGCTCTCCTTTGATTGCCCGGAAAAAAGCATCTGGGATCTGATAAGGGGTGAATGCTCCCAGTGTTTTATCCCCCCTAAGAATATTGTCTGGATTTATTCTTGTTGGCAAGATCTTTATCGGAACTATCCCTAAGGTTCCCGCACATCAAATTTATAGAAGGTATACCCAGTAATCTCAACAACGATACCTTGTTACCTACAGACCGTGTAAACATGGTGATTGTAGACGACCTTATGCACGAAGGTGGGGTTGGCCCAGAGCTAGAGAAAGCTTTTACTCAATATTCAAACCATCGCAATCTAAGCGTATGTTACATCGTGCAGAACTTGTCGCTTTATAGCTCTCAATGCCTCATAACTGGTTTTATTTTTTAAAAACCTGTGACAAACAACAGTTATCCATTATAGCTAAACAGATGTACTAGGGAAACACACAGTTTTTTTTGGAAGATTTAACAATGCTACAGAGAAACCCCTTGGTTACTTACTGGTAGACTTAAAACCCAATTTTCTAGAAGACTGCGTACCAGTATTTTCTCACCCAATCATCTCCCCATCGCTTACACACTTAAAACCAAGCCCAAAGCCTATAAAAAGAATCGTTAAAGAGTCTCCAGAAACATTTACACTCTAGACCTTATAATATACGGTATTGGCCATGTCGCTGCATCTATGGGGTAATCTAGCCCTCCGAAAAATGCTAGTTACAGCTAATCCCCAGCAAAGAAAGGCCATCCTTTGCGCGGCTTTGGACGATTTAGTGGCTGCCATTTCAGAAATCGCCCCTAACATCCTAAAAGGTAATGTCCCTTTATCAGAGCACCAGTTCCATGTTCTAAAGAAGAAGCGCCACCTTATCAAGAAGCTTAGTAATAAAAGGGCGTCCCTCATTTCTAAGAAGAAACTGGTAAAACAGTCGGGAGGTCTTATAGGGTCTTTGTTGGGCATAGCTATACCACTAATTACTAGCCTCCTAACTGGGAAGTGATGGAGCATGCCCAGAAGATGTACTTGGTACCGAGGCAACAGCTGGAACAGCTGGGGCCGTCTACGGGCGACACCTGGGATATCTGGAAAAATGAAACGCAACGTCTGGATACTGAGAATAAAGGCATTTTGAACCGTGCTGATTTAAAACCTTATGACAAAGCAGGCCTTTACTCTGGTGCTCTTTGAAACTTTTTAGAATATTATAGGCTGGGACAGGCTGGAAAAAAAACATCTGACTCAATATACCCCTGACTCGAAATAGCCTCCAGCACCCGCTTCAACGCCTCCAGAACCTCCCACCACTGCAGCCATCTTTGTTGATGACTTGTTAAAAATATAAGTCAAAGGTACAGAGGGAAGGCACAAATGTTGCTAAGTAAAATGTCAGCTTCTAAAGACCTGGCTTCGTGGAATGAGTGAGGCGAATTCCTCTACAAAGGTCAACGGGTTGTTGGATCTCACATGTTCAACCTAGTCAAGGTTCTTACACACCCCAAAACACTATCTCTCCAGAATGCACCTAGAGGTTGGAAACAGTTTATGCGAGCCTCTACGGAACTCAAAATTCCTTCGACTCTTCTGGGTAATGCCGGCCACAGACTGATGCTTGAAAGTTTGAAGGCTCCCCTCCCTCAGTCGCCAGCAGCCTCTGTTGTTCCCCAACTATCACCCTCTTGGAGCATCGCTGCTAGGTCTGTGGAACCTTAAAAAAAACATTGACCAAAGCACACACGTGGGTTACCGTCTGATGTTTCTTCTGACTTTTGAACCTAAGTATATTTGTGGATGTGTTTGATGTGTACAGTTTTGCGATAGTTAACATTTTGACGTTTTTCTTCTTTTATTTCTTTAGTAAGTTTATCAGCGTGTTGATTGTACTACGAAAAAAACTTTTGTTAATAAACCTTTTTGCTTTTTCATCTTGTTTCTGTCATCTTTTAAAGCATTTTTAAATGTGTCCTTGCATCAGAATAAAGATGCTGAGTCAGCATTCAAGTTTTTTGTCTATATTTTAGAAATCCATCATTACACATAAAAGTTGTTACACGACCTTAAACTTTTGACAAACTGTGTATTCTGTTTTACCAGTGCTTGCTGTAGACCTAGAGTTTTCTTTCACATATTTCATAAAAATACTGTCATTGTGAACTAGATCGTTCGAATATAGATTTTTAAAAATTCTAAACGTCATACTCTCAGACATTTTACTAATAAAATATATACAATGCTCTCTGCATGTGATGGAGAGAGAACCCTGTACCTGTATTTTGTTATACTCCACCCTCATAGCAGCTTTTTTTACATACTTGAATATAGGTTTTGTATAGATGCTATACTGGGGGAACACCGCTGCACTATCAAACACTGTAACCATGTCTTTATCTAAAAACAGGGCAGCCCAGTGAGTTCCTTCCTTGTTGTGCAGATCTGTGTTAAAGACGAGCGTGAGAGGTCTTTCGGACCCTATTTCACCAGGTAGACCGTCACTTGGAAAAACACCTAATATTTACGGTGGCTTAAGAAATCCCAAATCTGGACAGTGTCCATTTTACAATAGTTTAAAGACAGTCAAACAAAATCTGTTGGGCGTGGTTGATCTGAATGATGTTATCGAATACAGAGAATGCAACCATGTTCACAATCGCAGCCAAGGGTTGACTAAAACAAATTTCTGCTTTTAGATTTCCATTTTTGATCAAGCTGCAATGGTCGCTTCTTCCAGGTCAGGGGTCAGATCAAGAGCGAACAGATTGTAGCCTGTCCCATAACCTTCTTTTGACACTATGACTCGCCAGTCCCGCAGATGCTTCCCTGTTATTGAAACCAAGCCCAGATAGTCCCTGATAAAATTAGAGTCTCCAAAGCTGGGTATGTAGGGTTTTGCAGGTATCACAGCCCCCTCGTGGCACAGCGCCGCATAGTTGATCTCGTAGTGTTTGAAATTGAAGGGGTTTGAGGTATAGAGACTGCTAAAAGCTGTGTTGTCGACAAAACCTATGATAATAAGTTTTGGTAGCTGCCCCAAAAATGAATTTTGCTGCTGTGTTAATTGGGTACCGGCTGGGATGCTAAATATCTTCAGAGCTACTCTTTCAATGGCATACTTGGCATTTGATAGCTGTAAAGTTTCAGTATGAGCCAGTCTGATGTTTGGTGACACTTTCACTCGCTTACAAACAAATTAGCAGACAGTATGAACAGTTTATATTGTTCCGCATCCCCGCTGATGAGACAGAATGAGTCCTCGGTTAAGTTTGATATTAAGATCAATACCGTTGATGAGCAGTTTATCTTGGAAGAAAAGGTCTGAATGTATACGCCCGAGGAGGTCAAACTGTCTATTGCCGGTGGCAAAGCTTGCTCTTTTTACAAAGCCTTGATTGTTACCATTCAGATCCTTGTCTTCAAAATGTGAATAAGTATCCTTGTAGAAGAGCCCAGCTGAAAGCTGTGTGTCCAGGGCGTCACAACTTTAATTTAGAATACTCTCGATGTATGCTCTGTAGGCATACATGTTATCACTTTGCCTGATTAGTCGATCGCCGAGGGTGATGTCCACCTGATTAAACATGGTTGCAATGGGGTAAGCGATCATCGCCACTTTAGCAGTAGCTGGTATGTTGGCCCCATCCGCTTTTATGATTTTACAAACAAGATGCAGCAGAGTATTGTTGAGATCCAGATACATATCCATGGACTCTGACACAAAGAATTATATTGGGGCCAACGGGTTCAAAGCGGCTAGAGGCGATACTTCCATGAAAAAACTGTTTTCCATACTGGTCTGAGTGGGCTTTAGAGAAAACAGGTCTAACTCTGATTTGGCGCATTCGCCCTATGCGCAATGTACGAAGACCATGTTTCAGCTTGTTGCGTTTAAAAAAATATTTACGCTAACTGGCATTCTCTTGTTTTTCAAGGCTCTCTTCAGCCTTACAGATCTTCTTTTGTGAGTGCTTTTTGAAGAGCGCCTCCTTTTTTTATAGGGAGTTGATGGACCCCGATGCCTTGAAGACATTCGCTTCCTTTTAATATTTGCGTGTGGCTTGTACACAAGTCCCTCTCCTTCTAAGGGTTGTTTGTTCATGTGTTCAGCGACAGCGGAAGTCACAGATACTGTTGTGTAGTTTCTATAAAAACCTATACAGGATCTGCGCGTTCGGACAGCATACACTGTAGGATTGGTGTTGGACTGATTCTGAACACCCCCACCGGGTATGTTGGCCTTTTGTACCAGCTAGCTCACAGTGCCACTAGAATCTCCTGTTACCAAGGAGAGAATAGTTCTTGGCAACCATCAAACATGACAACCCTGGTCCCTCAGGACCGTGGAAATAATATACTACTTTTTGCTCAGTCACTCGTGCTTACTTAGGGGTCGATTCCGATTCGGGCCGGAAATCTCTCCGACCGAGCCGGACCCGGAGAGATTTCCGACCGAATCGGACCCGTGCAGTCCGACCGAACGAGTACGATGCGCACGTATGCCATCGGACCCGAGTCGGTCGGACTCCCATTGAAGTCAATGGGAGCCTGTCGTACAACGTGTACGCTGGCTCCCATTGACTCAATGGGTGCGAGTCGGACAAGTGCGCCCCCTACAGCGGGTACGCGGCGAAGCGATTCGCGCCGTACACGCACAGGTAGGGGGGACCCATGGGTCCCCCCTGTGTGCGACTCGCGTGGCTACGCGTACAGGGGGGTCCGACACGGACCCCCAAAGTACGGCTCCGACAGCTCTTTCGAGCCGGAGTGCGCGGCTCAGTCGGACTGCTCGCGGCGCGCATCGTACTTACCCGGCCGGGGAACGTCTCCATTGCGCGGTGCGAGTCGAGTCCGAGCGAGTCGGTCGGTGCGGTTCGAGCCGGGAACGAGTCGGTCGGAGCGGTCGGGACGCCCGGACGAGTCGGTCGGCGACGTCGCATCGTACTCGCTCGGCCGGACCCGCGTACGATTCGGTCGGGAAACAGGGCTCCGAATCGGATCCGGTAAAGCCGAATCCGATTCGGAGCCCTCTTTGAAATGTACAGTACCTATTGCATTACATGTTTTAGCAACAGTTTCTTTTAAAAACTTCTTTTATGCTTTTAGAAATGTTTTTAGCAACATGTGGTACTCAATTTAATGTTTAGCATTTAATGTTTAGCATTTAGTATTATCGTTCATTCGAAAGTGGAGTGGGTGTTGTATTCCGCTTTAGGTGTCCGTAAATAGGTTTTCCTGAAACATGCCCTTATATAGGCACAATTCGCATTGCCCTTATATAGGCATAAAATCCCTGTCCTTATTTAGGCATTAGCCATGCACTCCAATTACAGGCATGGACACCGACATCCGTCCACCCCAACGTCACAACGAGTTCTTAGAAACCAGACCCGTAAGCTCTTGGGAGTTCCCCTAGCACAGGATTATTGATTTCTCCAAGAACTCATTTATTATGCATGAACCGCTATTCCTTAAGGGTTCATTCCTGACGTCTTCCTCTGCCCGACTTCACGTCAATGCTAACATTCCAAAGCACCTACCAGGTATAAATATACCTTCCCTTGCCCAAGCAAGTAGGAGGAGACCTCGACTTTAGAGGAGCCCGTATCCCGGCCTGACGCACTGAGAAGAGATGCTGTCATCCCTGCTCGCAGAGAATCCAGCTTCCAGTGTTCTGACTCCCTTCGCGGGGTGTTAGAGTTCGAGACCCGGAAAGAGATTCCCACCTCTCTCATTCTCAAGGTAAGGAGCTGACTAGAACCTAGAGGGACTCTTGGCATACCAGACTCTTAGTATACCATACTATAGAATACTTCACCTACTTCTTACCTTGCCCTACACTTAGGTTAGGTACACTGGGGTAGAACTAGCTTAGAGAAGCATCGTATGAGTACTCGCATTTTTAGCTTATGTTATTTATGTATATGAATATATGTGTCATAGCTAAAAGATAATGCTAGCGCAGTATTATTTCTTTCTACTGCTTACGCTGTACATTATATATCTTGCATACTGTCTTGTGATCATAACAGCTCATATCTCTTACACGAGAAACAAGACTGTTCAATAAATCCTTTTATTGAAACGCCCGTCTTTTCTTTCTGTGTAACTCTGAAGAAACTAAGCATGCACGATTAGCTGAGTGAAACTGTTATCTATTGTTTCCACGATTCTGAGAGTGTTCCGATTCTAAAGGGAAACAAAGTTGTCATGTTTATGCGGTCGCCAGAAACTACTCCCTTCTTGTTTACAAGGAGTTTTAGTAGCCTCTGAGTTAGCTGGCACAAAATAATTAAGTTTAATATACTCGATAGGGACATTCTGACCTCAGTCCTATGTCAAACCTAAAGGGTATATTATTCCAATGCGCAGAGCCTATTAGGGAAATAGGAACTACACTACACAACATGGTATACTTTGCACCTCTTCGTGCCATTATTACCTGGTTTTCAGTTAGATTATATGCAGAAAACAGATTGGTGCTGTTGATGTAACGCCACTGCACGTGGCCAGAACGTAATGTTTGCAACGTCCAGCTTAATAATACAATGGACCATAGTTGGGATTGTCCATGTTGTAAAACAGACATGTCCTGCAGTATTATCTGAACTTCAGAGGATACTATGTGGCCCAGTGAATATATTGTGGATGTTAATGTGGTCATACCGTTGTCAACCACAGCCAAAGCCTTTTCTAAATTAACCCTATCAATCTTGTGTAGTCTCACAGCAGATTCCTGTTGAGAAAATTTCCACAGCTCATTGTATATTGCATACAAGAAGTGCTTTTGACATAGGTTCCGGGGACCTAACAAGAAATCCCTGTGATCCATGTCATCAGAAAGAAGGGACAAGTGTTGTTTCACCTGAGAAAGTGTTGAGGTTTTCAGCCAATCAAGGCACAACTTTCCAACATTATATGATGTCACCACTCTGAGTGTTCTGATTGTACATTGTACAGGCCTATTTATTTTGAACCCCTTGGCATTGCCCAGGAATCTAGACTGACACCCATTAGTGTCCACAGGCCATACCAACCCTCCCTTCCAATTGGGGTCTGATGAATTGTAAGAGCCATTGCGTATTATGGCATCTAGTGTATCGTCACTGTATTGTGTGAAATGCTGCTAGTTCTCAAAATGTGAGAATGCGGGAATACAAGGTGTATTCAAATCCTTCATCTTGGCTACTCCAAGACAGGAAGTCTGTTGCACTGTTTTATTCAGGAAAATGATTTGATGTGGTATTAGGCATGCTCTATACATGGCCTCAGTTCCCTGAACCTGCCAATGTTTTGTCCCCCCAGACATATTTTGTGTCTACAGTGTCTTTCTAAAAGTCAAAACCCTGTACAGACAGCTGGGAAAGAAAGAAAGCAGAGTGTATCAGCTTGGTGTTTGTTAGCATATTTTTCTTTGCAGGTGGACATGCAAGCCTATAGTGGTAAGAGCCTGTGCCTGACGTGTGAAAACCAGAAAAATAAGCAAACTTTTGTGCAAATGTTTTTGAACTACCTTTTGTGGTGTTGGGCAGTATTCCCAATGAGTGTAATTATAACCAGCACGTGGGATACTAACTTTGTGTAAAAAATGGTGACCATAATGTTGATAACCGAACATATCACCATAATTAAATGTACCATCATACAATTCATCAGATGAAAATGCAGCCGATTGTTCTAAATCTGCAAGCAAATTGTGCACTGTTTTAATGTCCCAATCATCAGGTAAAATACTAAAGGTGATGATATCTTTTAAGGAAATTTTAAACAAATATGGGATTTGTAATAGTTCAGTAAGACCATACACATCATACAATACCCTGTCCCACACTATTCCTTTCAGAACTGGAAATGCTGTAATGTTCATCGGAGACAGGTCCCTTTGTTCGCGGTGTGATGATGCATGTGGTTTCAATGCCAAGTTCACAAGTTGTACTGCAGAGCGTTCTGGGAGATAATGTCCATTCAGAAGCAAGAAAAAGACAGTCGCCAAACCAATCCTAAGGACCCGAAATAGTAATCCGATTGTAATCCAGAGGTGTAACCAAGGAGTGACAAAGTATGTCTTATTTAGTGAAAGATAGAGGGCATGCACTTGTAGCTTGAAAGGAAGAGGCGATGGCAGTTGTATTTCAGGTTCACTTGAATCCGAAGAAAAGTCGTCATAGTTTATGTAGTAGCCAGACGCCTTTCGGTCTGTTTTTGGAAGCTCAGCAGGCTTTGTAGAAATGGGAGATGATTCAATCTGTGGCATATTCACGTAGATGTCATTCATTTTTCGAAATAAAATTTGTGTTATTGTACTGGTGAACTGTACATTTGTAGTTGGTTCAACAGGAAGAAGAAATGCTTCATTGTTGTTCACTGTTTCTCGTAGGAGATGGGAATCTCTTTTAGTTATTAAAGCTTCCATCTGAACTATCTGAAAAGAAGCGAGAGGAGTGAGGCAGCTACCCAGGAGACTGCGCGGCGTACTGTTGAGAATCGGCCACATAATGTGGTTTGATCAGATCAATGGAGACTCACCTTTTGTCTCGCCGGCTGGCAAGAGGCGGAAAAAGTACAGTTCTGGCACCTCCGACAGCCAGGACAGGTACAGGTGCTCTGTAAGATGGCCCAAAATCTTTCTTGTCCACAATTTATTCCCTGACCAGATCCCCAATCTTCGGGTCCCAGCAGGGTCTTGCCGGAACAACCTTCACTTACCCAGTGGTGGTGCGTTTTACTTGGACGTTCCTTTGTCCCCCCCATGAATTAATTGAGTTCCTGTAAAACAGCCAAACGTTCACAGATGTCAATCGGTGTTTCCGCCGACACTGTGCTGACATTATCGAGGCCTCTTACCCACGTTCTCACACCAAACAGGATTTCATATGGAGTACGACCACCCAGGGATTTTCTTGGCATGTTATTGAGTGCCCTCTGGACCCCATATAGGTGATTGACCCAACTGCTACCCGAGCCTAATACTCTTGCTGTTAAGAACTGCTTTAAGTCACGTTTTTTCCTCTCAAATATCGAATTTCCCTTGGGATAATAGAAGGAGGAGTGCTGCAAGGTCACACCCAAACCTCCGGACCCTGTTCGGAATGTATTGTGCTGATTGCGTATGTCCCGATGAAGACTCGCAAATCTTTTATAACAGTTCGGGCGTCAGCCAACCGCTGTGGCCAAACCCACAGGAATCTGGAGCATGAATCCACTGCCACCAAGATGTACTTGTAAGCCCCGTCTGAGTGTAAAGGGCTGCAGTGATCCAAATAGACAACTAACAGAGGCTTGTCTGAAATCAATAGAGGTGTCTGTGGTGGACCTGCTATGGTGGAGCCTTTCATCTGCTGGCAGATGTCACATTTGAGGACAAAGTCATTGGTCTGATAAGTTAGACCAGGCCACCAATAGTGCTGCTTCAATAAAGAACTTATAACAGTAACCCCTGTGTGTGCTGAACCCAGACCCTCCTGTGCAGCTAGTAGTAACCCCAATTTACGATCAGTGTTAGGTATGACTCTATCCCCCACTTCTGGAATCTGAGCATATGGAATGTTTTGTGCATCTAACTTGTAGGAGTACTTGAGTGGAAAACCTTTCGGCTGGTGTGTGTTGTTGCGAGCAGCATTGACAGCCACCATGATGTCTCTGTCCAATCTCATACTAGAACGAGTGATTGCAGCAACAGCAGAAGTGCGAACTGTTGCCTTAGCGGCTTCATCACACATGGAATTCCCTGCAACGTGAACGCCAACATATTAATGACTCAATGTGTGGATAACATGAGCCTGTGGCAAGCGTTCTTTCAGCTTTGCCACCTGTTGCCAAAGCATCTTGTGCTTGATTGTGCAACCCTTGGAATCTCGAAATCCATTTTGGTCCCAATAGTGAATGTGTTCATTATAGGACTGGGCACAGTGATACGAATCATACACGATAAGTGTGGGGAATCCATGATCCGTATTTTGTAGTGCCAGTATCAGGGCTTTGAGTTCTGCCAGCTGCGCTGTACTGTCCCCTAGGGACTCTGTGTGTGTTTTTTCAGGATGGAACTTTCCATCATGCATGCACCCTTTTACGATTGCTCATGCCGTGGAATATTGGTGACTTGTCCCTTTGGCAGGCGGAGCAGATCCATCAATGCAAGTGATGTAATCATATCCATCTAGAGGCATTCTTTCATTCGGCAGAGGATATTCTTATTCATACTTCAAAAATGCTTGTGTTTGTAATGTATAATCAAATCTGTAGTCTACATCTGTTGCAGTGAGAGAGTTAGCCCATTGAATCCATCGCAGATGTAAAGCTTTGGCATTTGGAACGCTCGCTTTGGTAATGGCCTCTAAGGTCGGTACAGGGGTAACTACAATTATGGGGCTGATTCCGATTCAGGCCGGAAATCTCCCCGACCGAGCCGGACCCGGAGAGATTCCCGACCGAATCGGACCCTAGCAGCCTCGACCGAACGAGTACGATGCGCACGTATGCTATCGGACTCGATTCGGTCGGACTCCCATTGAAGTCAATGGGAGCCAGTCATCACGACAGCGTACACGGGCTCCCATTGACTCAATGGGCACGACGCAAACAAGGGCGCCCCCTACAGCGTGTTCGCGTCGATGCGGAGTAGTGCCGTACATGCACGTGTAGGGAGACCCATGGGTCCCCCCTGTGTGCGACTCGCGTGCCTACGCTTCTAGGGGGGTCCGACACGGACCCCCAAAGTGCGGCTCCGACAGCTCCATGGAGCCGGACTGCGCGAGTCGGTCGGAGCGGTCGAGATGCGCATCGTAGTTACCTGGCCGGGGAACGTCTCCATTGCGCGGTGCGAGTCGTCCCCGTGCGAGTCGGTCGGAGCGGTCGGGTCCTGCGAACGAGTCGATCGGAGGATTTCGCGAGCGCACGCATCGTGACTCGCTCGCCCGGACGCACGTACGATTCGGTCGGGAAATAGGGCTCCGAATCGGATGTTTTCCAGTGAGCTAGTGCTCTCTTTCTCTCACTTCAGCAGTCTGTACTGCTTGAGAATTTTCTCAGTGGATGCGAAACGCATTTCAGCATTTGTGTACAAATGCAATAGGTACTGTATCACCTTCGTTGAATGTGATGTATGTATATCCAGTTGGTCCAGCAACTACGCAGATCACCAGGTTGGTTGTGTTTACACATGTGTGTAAATGTTTGGAAGCTATCATGTCAGCTTATGCAGATATAAAAATGTTTGTATATACCTGTGTCCAATGTGTGATTGAAAATTAGGTCTAATTCGTCGTAGAATGGTTTTACTCATGTTCTGCCAAAATTAAATCCTAAAATGGATTGCCGTCTTTTAAGTCAGTCGTTCAGTTTAGACAACGCACATTTAAAAAAATGTGCTCCACATTAGCACTGCCTTCACTTGACAAGCTTTATATCCCCAAAACAGGACATTGAGATGGACAATTTTGATTTTTGTAAATAAAATTTGTAGCCCAGGTGAGCAAACCCTAGAATTATACGATGTACTATGTCAAGTGTTCCAATTAATTCATTATCTATCAAGGTATATATCATCTACATGGGACAATGCCTCCTCATCAACATTTTGAAGTAACTCTGCTACTCTGGCTGAAAACAGCCCAGGGCTATTCTTCTACCCTTAGGATAAACGATCATTTGCCTCTGAAACATAGGGGCCGATTCGATCTGGAGCCGGAAAGCTCTCCGACCGATCCGGATCCGGATTGTTTTCCGACCAGGCCGGACATGCAGTCAGGCCAAGCCTGGAGTACGATGCGGCCGTATGCTGCGGACTCGGTTCGGTCGGACTCACAGAAGTCAATGGGAGCGGTGCGTCTGGCGTGTACATGGGCTCCCATTGACTCAATGGGTGCGTTAACGCTTTAAGGGGGCCCCCTGTAGTGAGTGCCAGCGTTGGTGCCATCCGCACCGATACCGCATGTATAGGGGACCCATGGGTCTCCTGTGGCAATCGACTTGTACGGCTACGGGTGAAGGGGGTCAGCACCACGGGCCCAGAAGTCAGCGTCCGGGGGCTTTTCGTATCGGAGGCTCGGCTCGATCCGGCTGTCCGGATCGTGCATCGTACTGCTCATTAAGTAAAATGTCTCCATTGCGCGCTTCGTCCGATACGACAGTCGAATGAAGCGATTCGGACCGGAAGCGAGTGGTGGCCGATTTAGCGTTCACTCGCATCGTGCCTTCGCTTCGGGCGGCTATGGTCGGTCAGAAACAAAGCCTCCGACTAGGATCCGGTAAAGCCCGAAATCCGATTCGAGGAGCCAAACAGAGATCGGAATCGACCCCCTAGTGTTGAAAATGCTGTCAAATATCTGCTTTAAGATGCTATATTCTGGCACAAGAATCCATTTGAAATATCTAGTCTTGTTTTGTATTTCTTCCGCACAATGTTATTCATTAGTGCAGCACTGTGTGCATTTTGTACTGTGAATGTGCGAGTACGTGTGTTTAAATGTTGGTAGTCTAAAACTAGACAGTATGAATTGTCTGGTTTCATTACAGGAAACAAGAGGTTATTCATTGATGAGGTGCTATTTTCTATTACACCCTGGTATTCAAGTTGTTCTAGGATTTCCCAAACTTGTTTTTTAGATTCATGTTTTATTGGCTATTGTCTCTTTGGTTGAGGAATTGATTTTAATGGGATCTCATGATGAGGGGACTCATCATCCCACCCAACATGATTGCGGTATAATGCAGGAGCTAGCGCTAATGCCCACTCCTTGGCGTAAGACTGTTTAATTGATTCCGGAACAAGGTCAGAGAAAGCAGGTAAAATTACTGTTTCCCCATTTGGGCATTCCATCACGAACTCAGGTGGCCAGTATTTTTCAGCCAAAAGAATATCGTAACCATATTTCAGGTTCTCCCAAAAGACAGCCTTGATGTTCCTGGGTATGCCCCCCTCCAATTGAAGTGTAATTTTGTAAAAAGGATGGGGAACACTTAACCTAGTATCAGGTGTTTTCAGCGTGATATGCTCACTCAGCGCTACTGCCACCAGATAATCCATCAGGTTCTGGCGAGCTATTGTGACTTCTGCTGCGCTGTCCAGCATCGTCACTGCCCATTCCCCGTTCAGAAGCAGAGTCCTCAGTAGGCTGGGCATGTCCTATTTTAATCTCAGCTACCTTCTTCTTTTTAAATTGAGGTTGGGATTCTTTTGTTTGTTTTCTTTTTAATGATGTAGTCTGATGAGCGTTGTGATTCCTTCTTCTATTTTACGCGCTCTGCTGATCTACGCTCTGACTGTCCACCTCTCTCCAAACATGTATCGGATAACTTCTGAAAGGAATGAGAGGAACATGTATCAGTATCCTGATACCAGACAGGCTTTTCAATGTTATCACGGTTTCTAAAATTGTAATTAATTTCAGTGGTCTCCTGTTGAGGAGACCCACCCCATGATTGTGCCTTGTTTTTATTTTTTTGTTTATTGTCACATTTCTTCTCAGAAGAATCGGATGATTGCTTAGAGTTAACCTTTTCAGAATTACTCTTAACTTCTGGTTTCCCAGATCTGGCTCCCAAATTATCTCTACTCTAGCGTAGCATAGATTTCTTTGATAATTTTAGACAATTCCCGCTCCTGCTGTGCAGGAGTGAATTCCCTCAGGCGTTGGTGTATAGCTAATGCTGCTGCCTCCCCCTTTATGTTACTTAACATAATGGCTGATACTGCGGCAAAATTGCCATCAGTTTCATTCCCAAGTCCAGGGCAGGGGCTGACCTGCACTCATTCTGTACCTATTTCAGTACCTCAGGCAAAACAGCCAGGGAAGGGGTAACTTGTGTTCTGATATAAACGGCAACGAAGATTGTACCTCAATTGGCACAATCTTCTACCGGGGAGCCATCCCCACTGGCAAACAAATAGTCAATATTCTGTGTTTTTCCTGTGTGCTTGTATGGGGAAAAAACGCTTCAAGCTGCCTTGTTTTTTTTGTGCTATCCAGAACGGAATTTGCTCCCAATTGGTGGGAATCTTTCCCATGACGGCATTCAGTGTTTGTGGGCTGATACCCATGATAGCCAATTGTGGTTGTGCAGCCTGAGCAGTCCGCGCAGGGTTAATTGTTAATGTTCGCTTTATGACCTGTGTAAGATTTCTGTAAATCTTTACTAGATCTTCGTATAATGTGCTTAACCCTGCTGCATCTAAATTAGCAAAGTTAGGATGTGGTGTATAAGCAGCTAAGACCGGCCATGTTGCTCCTTCTTTACTGAGCAGACTGAGTCTCACATTTTCTGTAATGTAGGGGAGGGCACCTTTAAACCAATTTATATGTACTTGGTAAGATAATGAAATTTCTATTTCCACATATGGAATGTATTCATCTGGTGTTTCATCTTCAATGTAAGTGTGAACCAATTGTGTGCAGGCATTTGCAGCTGGGAATTTAACCCAGGAATAGAATACCTCTGTTCTGAATTCTTCGTCTGCCTCAACCACAAAGGTAACTTCTCCACCCGTTGCCGGGAGACCATATTGTAATAGCTTTATTGGAAAGTCATGTCTGCAGTTTTCTGTTATATTAAGAGCTCCTACTTCTTCTTTAATGCTTTCTCTGTTTACAGATTTGTTTTAAGAAAAAGGAAATTTGTAAATTAATTTATGGAGATAGGGGGAGCACAATGTGGGAAGTTTTATCCTACAAGCTTGAATAACCTACAGCCAATACATAGGATATGCCTACTCAGCTGAGGTGGATTTCACTACCACCACGGACGTCTCCTGTTTGGAGCTGCGAAGGGGTCTCTGAGAAAGCACAACTGAACTACTCAGGTAGAACATTAAATAAGAACCCAACCAATGTTGGTGGCGCCATGTCCTGTAGTTCTCACTAATCTGTAGGTTCTGCACATTTGTTGGACAACATAGACTTTGGGTGAGGTGCCTAGACTGATTCCGGGCACCCGTAGCGTATGTTGGCCTAGAGACCAGCTACCACACAGTGCCTCCATAAGCCCCACTAACCCTGCCAGGGAGCGAATGGTTTCTGGCAAATGCTAAACATGACAATCCTGACCCCTCAGGGATCGTGGTAACAGATCAGAACCTTTCCCTCAGTCACTTGTGCTCTTTTGTTCTCAGAGAAGTATACAGAGAATACATAGTGAGACGTTTTCAATATATTTATTGAACCAACGTTATTCTTGTATAGAATATATGTGCTGCAATAATCAGTAGACAGAAGCAGATGAAAGTGATTACAAGCACCGAAAGAGTAAACAGTAGATAGAGTTCTACCATGGTGCTAAAACAGTGTATATGTGCAGGCATTTTACAAGGAGGTAATCAGCTGCACTCCTACTATGCAAACCAAACTCTGTATGTGTCTAGAGTGTATGTAGGTATAGAGCCAAGAATCCCCCAAGGACGATCTAACCCCATTACCTGGCAGGAGAGAAGTGTAGGACCCCATCCTGGCCATGAGCTGGACACCCCTCACGGAGATGTCGAGACCGCTGCGTGGTGAAGTCTCAGCATGCAGGGATGCTCAGTGTTAGCTGAAGTGCCTCCTCTACCAATCCTCTGGGATGCTTATTATTTATAATAAAAAGCATTCTTGAGATGTGTGTATAGATTAGTAATGTTAGGGATATGTAGACAGCCCTGTCGCCCCGTGGATGAAAACAGAACAATATTTGTACCTCGTGCGTAGAGGCCTTGTACTTGGTGTTCTAGGCATCGTGATAATGTTATGCGAAGCCAGATGTGTAAACAGAAGTAGTTTCAGAGAAACTAATCCAACATTGTCACGCATGAAAATGTGTGCAAAGGTCACAGCAGTAATGTTAATGTCACCAAAGAGGGCAATGTAAGAAAACAAGCAGCTTCACTACATGGGTCAAACCTAGGCACATAGCAAGATGATATAGTCTGCTTTCTCTTGTCTTGGCGTTTGGAGTGCCTGGTCCTCTGGTTGGGAATTCCCCATTGTTGGTTCTGGTAAATGGTTATGTCATCAGGTTCCAGGGCAAAATGTAATTCATGTTGTAATCTCTCTTGATCAGGAGTTCATGTGCTAAGCATCCTGTACCCTTGTATCCAGGATGATTGCAGTTAGATTTCCAGTTAGTTTTTCTTTCTCTTTTGGCATTATGAGGTACATATACATTGACTAGTAACAGTGGTTTAGGGTGTGTGTTTTGAAGAAGGCCTTGAATGGAAACACATAACATATTCAGATTATCTTGGATCATGGCTGCACTGTGGCAGTTCAAGGCAGCTTGGATGTAGACAGTATGTCTCCCTTGAGCTGCTCAGTACTTCAGAGTCCACCAGGCTGAACATTTCCAAGAATCCTGGCAGAGGGACTGAGAACATGAAGATTGTTTCTTGTAGGATCATCAAGTGGAATTTTTTCCAGTAAGTTATTAAGTCTCTGTTGGATTTGGCCCTTTCTGCAGGGTCATCCCAAAAGTTTTGCCTTTGCCCTCCACTTTTTGCTGAATTTGTTTGTGTTGGCCTTAGGACTCTGTACACTTCACCACTGCTAACCGGTGCTAAAGTGATTGTTCGCTCACCTCATAACATGGTAGGAATCGATTGGCTTATACCCAATTGGCATATTTAATTTACCTGTAAGTCCCTAGTAAAGTGGCACTATATGTGCCCAGGGCCCACAACATTAAATGCTAATAGTGGGCCTGCAGCACTAGTTGTGCCAACCACTTAAGTTGCGCTTTAAACATGTCTCAGGTCTGTCATTACAGAGCCTATGTTTGCAGTTTTAAACTGCCATTTCGACCTGGCAAACAAATATTTTTCCGGGCCCATACCTTCCTTTTTAATATATATAAGTCACCCCTAAGGTAGGCTGTGGACACCCCAGAGGGCAGGGTGCAATGTATTTTAAAAGGCAGGGCATGCACTTTTAAGTTTTACATGTCCAGATAGTGAAACACTCTTAAATTTGTTTTTCACTACTGCAAAGCTTACCTCTCCCATAGGATAACATTGGAATTACCTTGCTATGTTTTTAAAGTGTAATTTCAAACTGGGAATAGGAACCTTGGGTCATGTTTCTGATGTCTCTGGAATCCTAATTTAAAATCCCACCTTTGATGAAGTCGGATTTTAAATTACAATTCTGAAAATGCCATTTTTAGAAAGTAGGCATTTTTTTTGCCTTAGCCATTTGGTGCCTGCATCCTGACAATGGGTCACAAGGATGGGATGTGGGTGACCATTGGGCTTTGTATGTTCTTCCTAGACAGAATGGGCGCTTAGGTGTGACTGGATGGGGCATCTCTGGCAAGATGAGGCCAAGAGAGCGAAGAGCTAAGCACAGCCCCACTTATACTTGAACATGCCAGTGTCCTGCCTCCACACAAAAGGCTGCATACCCCCTGTAGTTAGTTTGGAGCCAAAGTCAGGAAGGCAGGGCATCTGTGCACTACAAAGGCATGACTCTAGGAGCTTCTCCCCACTTCAAAGGCACAACTGTGTATACATACTAGACTCCTCGGACACTACCACTTCAGTACACTGAATCCTGTGGATACTCTGGGCCAGGAAGAAATCCTGCTAAGCTGCCATGCTGACTGGCACTCTGCTCTAAACGAACTGCCTGCCCTGGTGTGCTGACCTGCTGCTCTCCATGGCACTCTTGCCTGGGAAAGAAGAAGTGGACCTGCAACCTCACCTTGAACCCAGGACTCCAGAGTGACTCAAAGAGGAATATGGCACGTTAGAACGCGTGCTTTTACTACGTTGCCGCAATGCAATGCCACTACTACGCAAGTCATTACATCGACTTGCAGCAGTATGGCGCCGCAAACATTAGAGAGAGAACTTACTATTCCAACTCCAGCCTACGCAACAGTAGGGAAGGTGTTGGAATAGTAAATTATAACTGGTTCCTTATGTTAGAGTGCCATCCACTGCAAGTCGATGTAATGACTTGGCGTAGTAATGGCATCGCTGTTGTAACAACGCAGTCGTTGTAACAACCGCTGTTGTAAAGGCACTCGCGGTCTAATGGACCGCAATGTAAAGGTTGTTTCCCCTAAAGAGCCTCAGGGGCATAAAAGGCTCCCCAACCACCTCCTGGACCCAGCTGTATCGAGTACCTTATCCCCAAGTGGTGCCCCTAAGGTCCGGAACACTTGGTGTGTGGCTTTTTACGGGCTCTTGAAATCAAGCTTTTGGGCAATTCATGACCCTCCTCAAACAGGCCCTTTCACACCTGAACTCTGTCGCTGGGTGGCACCAAAATTGAGTGTAAGCCGCCACCAGCCCATCTCTTCACACAGAAAGAATCGATCAATCATGGAGGACCACCAAAGCGAAGCACCATCCTGCCCGTCTGTGATGCCCAGTTTGATCTTCATGCCATGCCAACTACCGCCCGCGATGTTGTCCTCGCTCCTCAAACCCTCTCCAACACGAACAGGACTCCTGGCCTAAAACTTAATGAGGTAAAACTCCAATGGGCCTAATTTCAGACTGTCTCTGACCCATGCTCCATCAAGGTCGGCCTTAACTTTTGACTTTGACTTGGTCCAATGCCACCAGATAGCCACAGTTGGCGCTTTCTGCTTTGAGGTGCTAGTTTTCTGTTTATTCTTTAAAAATTAATAACTCCGGTTCTACTGATTGTATTTTTGTCCCTTTGGTCTTGTTTTATTCATTAAATGAACCTCTATTTTTGTAACTTGGTGTGGGATATTTTTGTGTGTTGTTTTCACTGTTTGAAGTGTTGCAGAAATACTTTACACCTTGCCTCTAAGTTAAGCCTGACTGCTCTATCTCAAGCTACAAGGTGGTTGAGCACAGGTTAATTTGGGGTTGCTTGTGCCTTACCCTGACTAGTATTTTGGCTGCTGCTTGGCCAGGGCTCACACCCCAGTCAACTAGTTACCCAATTTCTACTATTGGTGGCAACAGTGAGATCAGTACATGTGTTTGTTCAGTGCCATACAGTGATTTGGTACACACCTATCCCATATTTTAGACCATTACGAGTTTTTTAAAATTCTCCTTTCTCTCTCATTTGGTCATTTTTCAAAATTTGACTCCTGCATCTCCTTCAGAGACTTCGAACTCTTTTGTTGTTCCACCTGTGATACATAGCCAGAATGGAACTGGATCTCACCTGCCTGTCACTTTACAGTATAAGGAGCTGGAATGAGTTCTGCATGCAGAGGGGGTTGGCTATGGGGAAGAGGTCCAATAAGCCGGACCTTCAGACAGCCCTGTATGCTTCTGAGGAAGCACGCTGATTGGAGGCTTCAACAGAGGACCAAGAGGGTGATGACTTTGAGGAAGAGGTTGAGGAGGACTGCTTTGGAGTCCTAGGGCTAGAGAGAGAGGAACCCTTTTACTCCTGGCCCCAGAACCAGGGCACCAAGAGGGTGATGGCCCTAAGAAGAATGAGAAGGAGGAGGAAAAATGACTTAAAAATGGCTTTAGAGGAGAGAGGAGGCCCACAGAGCTGGAGTCTTCTGTTGGACCCAATGCAGGAAGGAGTGTTCTCTTCCCACATCCTCTCTCCTGAGAAGCTGAAGGACAGCTATGCTGAGAAGGACCTGAGGATGCAGCTGGACCAACTGGCTGTAGAAGAGAGAAAAGCTGAGGTTGAAAGTGCCATGACGAAGGACAGAAGGGCTGAGGCTAAGAAGGCCTCCGTAGCCAAGGAAAAATTTGCCATGGATGTAGAACAAAAGAAGGCTGAGAGAGCCTGGGAAGAGAGAAAAATCTTCTCGTTTCTGATTTAGCTCATTAACTGAGTCTTAAAGAGCTGACTGGAAGGGCAAATAGTTGTTAAAGTCCAACAGGAATGGTGGCAGTGAAACTACATTGACCAGTGCTGAAGAACGGGTTCACATACCCAGGGACTTGGTGTTGAGGCGGGGTACGACATAGACAGGTAGTTTGAGACATATGAAGTAGCTCTAGAGATGCAGAGAATCCCTAAGAAGGATTGGGGAGCTGCCTCTGGGGAAATATACGTAGTGATGGAGGAGCGCGCTTCTTGCCCTTGAGAAGAGAGACGATGCGGTATCCCCCTTTGAAGAAGACCCTTGTCAAGAAACATGGATTCACTTCAGAGGAGTAAAGGTTGAGGTTCTGGGACAGTCAGAAACTGTCTCAAGAGTCCTGGGGATTACATGAGTTACTTGTGTAAGGCACTGGATGGTTGAGTGAAGGGTAGTGAGGTAAATACTTATGGGGTGCTGTACAATTTGATCACCAGAGAGCACATGCTCAGACACTGTTTTCCAGAGCTACATCAACACCTGGTTGACTCGAAGATGACTGACCCCAGGGAGCATGCAAAGGAGGAAACCTATGGGTGAGTACCAGAACATCAGGGGATGCTTAAGGAGTGATCATAAGGAGGGTGGCTCAGATTCCCCCAACAGGGTGAGGGGAGGAACATGGTGGACCCACACAGATCCCTGCATAGTGTTTGGGGAGTAAGGCGTTTCCATGTCCCTTCTAAGCGTAGGAGAGGAGGTTTTGGTGGGCAGAGGCTCAAGGTGCCCTATTTCCAGCCCCAGTGCTTGGGTTTCTCCCAGTGGGGACACATGCATGGGGACCTGGTCTGTACCAAGAGACCATCCTCTATCCACAGTGTCATGGGAGCTAGTGGGGAGGCAGCCCAAGGTGCCCTACCAGTTCTGTTTTCTGGGGTTACCACTCCACAGCAGAGGTTACAGAGGCCCAGACGGTGATGCAGGAGTTTGAAATTGTCCACAGTGGGAGGATCAGGGGTTGCCAGCTCAGAGGACAGAGCACCCCAAGACTAACCCTGGTGTGGCCACTTCTGACATGCGAGGCTCCTGGCATGTCACAGAGTCAGAGGGCTGAGACCTGCTATAGGCAGACCCCTGCATGACACAGACAGCCTGGATGTTGACACTGACAGCTTTCAGTGTCCCCTGTTGGATGCTTTCCTTATGGACAGAATTTTCCTGGGTTGTGGATAGACGTCAGATCCAAGGGGTGGAATGGGCTACATCACTTTGTAGGCCATGGTGGTTCTGTCTGCCTACTGGGTTGTATCTGTGAGCAAATTAAGGTTAGTGTGCACAGATGGGATCCACAGGTCAGCATTCAGGAGAGTATAGACAGAAGGATCCAAGTGAGTTCAGAGAGGTGTATAACTGGCACTGCCCTTTCATAACAGGACCTTCATCCAAGTTCTCTCACCTAAGCAGGAAAGCCCATACAAAGTGTTGATTCGTCTACCATGGCTCTTGGCTGATGGGGGGGTTTTTGTTGAACTTGGCCCTTTCTGCAAGATCATCCTCAAACTTTGTGCCTTTTCCCTCCACTTTTTGCTGAATTAGTTTTTGTTGGCCTTAGGACTCTGTGCACTTTACCACTGCTAACCGTGCTTAAGTGCTTGTGCGCCTTCCTCAAAACATGGTGGAATTGGCTTTATACCCAACTGACATAGTTAATTTACGTGTAAGTCCCTAGTAAAGTGGCACTACATATGCCCAGGGACTGTAAATTAAATGCTACTAGTGGTCCTGCAGCACTGGATGTGCCACCCACTTAAGTAGGACTTAAACGTGTCTCAGGCCTGTCACTACAGAGCCTGTGTGTGCAGTTTTAAACTGCGATTTAAACCTAGCAAAATAAGCCTTTTTCCGGGCCCAAACCTTCCTTATTGATACATAAAGTCACCGCTAGGATAGGCCCTGCACAGCCTAGAGAGCAGGGTGTTAAGTATTTAAAATGTAGGATCATGTACCTTTAGGTTTTTCATATCCAGGTAGTGTGAGACTTTGCATCTTTTGGCGTGTTTCCCCTGAGTTTTTGCTTTCTGACCTCCCAGTGTTGACTCAGTTTTTTCTGGCTTAGTAGTCTCTGCGCACTTTTCTCACTGCTGATCAGTGGTAAAGTGCAAGTGCTCCTGTTGTAAATTGTATTATGGATTGGTGTTTCCATGATTGGTATATTTGATTTACTTGTCAGTCCCTAGTAAAGTGCACTGAGTGTGCCAGGGCCTGTAAATCAACTGCTGCTAGTGGGCAGTAGCACTGGATTGTGCCACCCATACAAGCAGCCTGTAAACATAACTCTGGCCTGCCATTGCAGAGCCTGTGTGCAGTCTGGGACTGTCATAATGACTTGGCAAGTGTACCCACTTGCCAGGCCCTAACCTTCCCTTTTCTTACATGTCAGTCACCCCTAAGGTAGGCCCAAGGTACCCCTGTGGGCAGGGTGCAATGTATGTGAAAGGTAGGACATGCCCTGGTGTGTGTAGCATGTCCTGATAGTGAATTACTGCCAATTTCGTTTTTCACTATTGCAAGGCTACCTGTTCCCATAGGACAGAATGGGGCGTTTGTTTATAACATCTTATAAACATAACTGGCCCTGGGAACAAGGTAGAGATATACAGTTTAGTATGCCTGAACTCAGAATCTAAAGATGCATCTTTTAGTGAAGGTGTTTTTACATTCTGTGTTTGAAAATACCACTTTTAGAAAGTAGGTATTTTCTTGCTCAGACATCCAGTAGGCCTCTGCTGGGTTTGTGGATTGACTGTCTGAGTTTTAGATGACAGGGGGCTGGGGAGGAGCAGTGGCTCCAGATAGTCTAGGTGGGTCAGGAAAGTGCTGAATAGACCTGGGCTGCATTTAGAGTAAGGGGAGGAGATTTCCTTTCACCTGAATGGGCCTGGTCTGCCTCTGACAATGCCGCTCTCCACCTCCTGCCAGGAAGCTACACCAGAGAGGACAGAACTGGCTCTGGCTGGGCACAGACACTCTCTGCCTGAGAGGACAAAGGATTTTGGGTTATAAAAAGTGGACCCAAACCCCTGAACTTTAGAACTCCTTTGGACCAAGAAGACTGCCAAGAAGAGGAGCTGGAGAAGCTGTGAGGAGGAACTACCACTTTGCTGAGTGCTTGGCTGTGTTGGCCTGCAGTGGCTGCTTCTGTCTTGGGCAGTGAAAGGACTGGACTGAACATTCTGCAATCTATTTTTGTGAGTTTCTCCAAGGGCTTGAGGTAGAGTTTGCCCCTGTTCAAGAAGTCTCAGGAACAGCAAATACTTCAAGTTCTTCTGCCCTCAGCACTGGAAACTGTGTTTTTTCTGCTGCAACAAGAAGAAAAGCAACCCAACGTCGTCTACGACGCTCGCTGCCGACTCTGTGTCCTGAAGGCACCACAGAGGGCACCGCCGCAACGCCGCACCGCGACCCTGGTCTCACCAATGACGCCTGCTGACGCCGCCACAGAGCCGCTGCTCGCACCGTGGACCTGTGGGCACCGCACCCGCATCGCCCTCGCCTCACGATGCCGCTTGGTATCCCCGACGACGACGCTCCACGCCGAAATCGACGCTGCTGCTTGCACCGTGGTTCGAGGGCACCGCTCATAAAGTTACATGATGCACCGCCCTTATCCCGCACCGAAGCTTTGGCTTACCGACACCGGCGCCACCGACTCCAGTTCATCAGCCGACGACAGCGCTTCAGCAACGACGACACCGCTGCTTGCACCGTGACCTGCCAGCACTGCATCACTTCGCACCGCGACCCTGGTCTCACCGACAACGCCATCTGACGCCGCCACTGCTCGCACCGTGACCTGAGGGTACCGCAAGCCGCACCACTGCACTTCGCACCGCAGTACCCAACGCCAGCCGACGCCACGCTTTTGACTTCAACCACGAGGAGTTCGATCTGCAACGCGTGTGACTTCAAGGGCCCGACGACTCCTGCACCGACTCTCCGAAACCGACGCCTGTGGACGCCGTGGCTTCGGAAGCTCAACGAGAGGTCACTGATGTCCTAGGCATTTCTAAAGGTACTGTTTTGCGGGTCTTCCCGACACCGTAGCTGGACCCGCGACGCCGCGGTCAGCTATAACTGTTTGGATTTGTTTGTTCACGATGCCGTGATAGCCCCAGACGGAGCTATCAACTTCAAGGAACTGTTTTTCAAGTTTATTTTAACAACTGAAGATTTCTAATTACTGTATTGTGGATTTTTATCATTTTTGGTCTTGTCTTAAGTATATAAAAATATTTTATATTTTTCTAAACTGGTGTGGTGTCCTTTTGTAGTGCTTACACTGTATTACTGTTGGTTATGTGCAAATGCTTTATACACTGCCTCTAAGATCAGCCTGACTGCTCTTGCCGCTACCAAGGAGTGAGCAGGGGTTATTTTAGAAGTGTAACTCCCTTATCCTGACTAGAAGGAAGGGTCCTACTTGGACAAAGGTGCAAGCCCTTGCCAACTAGAGACCCCATTTCTAGCATAGTGAAAAACTCTCAAATTCGTTTTTCACCACTACATGGCCTACCTCTCCAATAGGATAACATTGGGATGACCTTATTACACGTTATAAGTGTAATTTCCAAATGGGAAAAGGTAACTGATTCATGTTTGGTATTCTGAATACTATTTTAAAATCCTAATATATGGTGAAGTCGGATTTTAAATTACACTTGGAAAAAGCCACTTTTTAAAAAGTTGGCATTTCCTTGCCTTACCCATTTGGTGCCTGCCTCTGGTTCACACGATTGGGTGGGGTGACAGTTGGGATTTGAGTATTCTGCCCAGACAGCCACACAATGGGAGCTTAGGTGTGACTGGATGGGCCATCAATCGTGGGATTGAGGGAGAAGCTTGGGCACAGCCCCACTTATACTTGAATAGATTGTGTCCTGCCTCCACACAAAAGGGCTGCACATCCCCTGTAGTTAGTCCTGAGCCAGGTTCAGGAAGGCAGGGCATCGGTGTACTTCAAAGGCATGCCTCCTAGAAGCTTCTCCCCACTTCATAGGCACAACTGTGCATAAATACTGGACCTCAGACATTACCACTTTAGTGCACTTCCGGACATGTGGATACTCTGCCAGGAAGAAGGACTGCTGTGCTGCTACAAGGATTGTCACTCTGCTGCTCTAAAGAAACTGCTGCCCTGCAGTGCTGACCTGCTGCCCTCTTGCATGGAAAAAAGAAGTGGGCCTGCAGTAACTTATCTGAAACCCAGGACTCTAGGGGTTGACCTCGAAGGGCTAGTCTGGGCTGAGCCTCCTGACGGAGGGACATAAAAGACTCCCCTAACCAGCTCCTGGACCCAATTGCAGTGAGCTCCTGACCCCCAAGTGGAGCCCCTCAGATCCTGGATCCTTGGTGTGACTCACTGGCTCTTGAAATCAATCTTTTGGGCTCTTCACAACCGCGCAGCATGTTTGTTCACACTGGAATAACACCGCCACACTGAAATTCAGAGCAAGCTGCCACCAACCCATATCTTCACACAGCAAAAATGGTTCACCCACTGTGGACCACCAGTGTGAAGCACCAGCCAACTCCTCTGCGACAACTGTCCTATTTTTTCGTGCCACACCTCCCGACACTCTCCTCCTTGCACCTCGCAGCCTCTCTCTCCATACTGAACAGGACTCTTGGCACAATACTGGAGAAGGTAAATCTTCAGCAGGACTACACCCGGGATCAGTATCCGACCTGCACTCCATTGCAAGTGGTTGGCTTGGTCCCTTGACTTTGACTCCGGTCCAGTGCGACCAGATAGCCTCTGCAAGTAGCTCTGCACTCTCAGTGCTTTTAGCACATCCTGTTCTACTGATTGGACTTTTGGCATTTTGGGTCTCGTTTTATGTATTACATTCTGCTCTATTTTTCTAACCTGGTGTGGGATACTTTTTTGTGGTGTTTTCACTGCTTTACTGTTTAAAGTGTTGCTCTAAATACTTTACACATTGCCTCTAAGTTACCAGGGGGCTGAGCACATGTTAATTTGGGGTTTGCTTGTGCCTTACCCTGATTTGGATTGTGGTTGCTGCTTGATCCAGTGCTCACCCCCCCAGTCAACCAACAACCCAATTTCTACCAGTATACATCAACAGTTGCGGTTGCATACCACTGATTAGTTACTGGCATCTCAAAGGAGGTGGTACCTGATTTGCAAAGGGGAAGGTGTCCCATTAAGTTTATAAGTTACAAAGGATTGATCAGAAACAGCAAGCTTGGTAAATCCATGCATGGATTAAGCAAGCACAGCATAACCTAGATCCCCTAGGAGACAATATCCAGTCATCTCTAAAAGTGGTGCAGACATGTGACTGGGCTCTATGCCGGGAAGAAATGTGGTAAAACCTGTGAGAAATATCCTGGTCTAACTAGTGCACATTGGACTGTTCAAATTGCAGTTTATCCCTTGAAACCTAATATCCATGGTGAGCTAAGTGTGTGGGAGAGAGGTGATGATATCCCTGCAAATGTGCCTTATATGAGTAAGAAGCAAGCAACAAAATCATCTACCTACTGCACAGGAGTTGAGCCTACAGGTAAGAGCATATGAAACTCTCTAGAGGGACTGAGAGAAGATAGAAGGTGATCTTCAGCATATCATTGTACTAACCTTATCCATGAATTTTGGTATCCACAAGACTAATAACAAATAAATACCATTATCTGAATGGAGAAGTGTGAACAATAATTCTGCACATAAGTCAATAACGAGAGAAATAGAGTAAAGAATAGTAGGAGAGTTAGGGACCACTGGGAAAGAAGGAGGACAATGGAATTAATGTGCCTTTAGTCTTGTGCAAACTGGTAAGTGTTCTTGCCTGGGCTTCGTTACAGAGAGAATAGGGGTGTTGCATTGCTTTTGGTATGGATGACTACACACTGGGATAACAATAAGTCTATCACATGGTCTATTCCTTCTTCAGCTACTTTTGAAAAATGGTTAAAGGGAGATGTAAGGGAAAGGCTCCCATTGTTTTTAAAGTAATAGTCATAGGTGGAACACTGAGCTTTACTTTAATTGGTCCTTAAGACTCATACATGATACAAACAGTGCCTCATTTGGGTGGTTGAGCCTAATAGCTTAGAAAAGAACAAATCCAACTCCATGGACCATGTGAAGTTCCCACTGATCTCAAACAGTGACTCTAATATGGTCAAGGCAATTCTCACCAGTTCCTTTCACAGGTGATAGGCCGAGCCACACAAGTGGGGTAAAGTTTTTACTCAGAAGGAATGTTGATAGGCTGGGTATTAGAAATGTTGTGGCTCCTCACAGATTCTGGAACCTTCCTCACAGAAATTTGAGGAAAAGTGTGTTTTAGCTAATGTGTTTGAGGTTTGGCGTGGGCTTTTGGGTAAGAAATCATAGTGGGATCCAAACATGTCCTACCACACTGGACTCATCTGAGTGCCTCGGAAATGTCAAGTACAATGCAGGGAAAACCTAGTATTCTGGGGGCTCTAACTTTGTGTGGAGGAGTCCTCTAACCTATACTCTAGGGCCAGCTTCTGCCCATATGGACAAGCCCAGGGCCAGAGAAGGGGAGATTTCCAGCTTTAGCTGAAGCATCTCTGGAGACTGTTTACACTGTCGTAATCAGGCACAGGAAGAGCACAGCCATCCTACGGCATGGAAAGAGAGTTTCAGCTTGGTCCTCCCACTGGACAGAGCTTCCAACATGTCATTACCAGTTAGGGCCACATCAAAGTTATCCAAGATATCGCTGTTGGTATTCATCCACATGTTTATTCCCTGTTTGGGACAGGTGGTAACTGTGTGGGGGCCTTTTCTTCTGGGTATGGTTTGGGAAGGGGTAGGAGCGGGAGGCCACAGCAAATTTAGTTCCAGCTGGGGGAGTATTTTTTTACCCCCACCCCTAGAGGTCCTTCAACTTCTATTTTACAATTTTTTTAAACTTTTCGGGGAGTTCCTGGCAGCTCCTAAATAGCTGCTGTGCCAGTCCACTTTAAGAAATGAGCTTTAGCGCAACTGGAAATGTATTTTTTTTATTTACTAATCTTAATGGCATCCGCCATCTTGGATCAGTAATAAAAAATAAAATAAAATGGGCACCATATCATTTATAAAGCGGCCATCAGGCATGCAAGCCCCTAGGGCATGACGAAGGCGTCATCATTTTTGTTTTGTTTTGCTGCTGCTTCACAGCATCAGCAAAAACATAGGCAAAGCCAACAAGTTAATAAGGTGAGACATGTTGGCTGTGCCAAACGCCTCGCTCAATAAATGTCCATGCTCCTCGCCAAGTCACAACTGTCA